>JANIJH010000008.1:54468162-54484007 GCA_024520975.1 Erythroxylum areolatum | reverse complement strand
GTTCTGTGATGGCATGAGAAATTGCAAACTGTTATATGATATTTGAATGTTACTGTGATGTGTTGTATGCAATCTGCCTAATGCATGAATTGAGTGAACCATCGATGATGGTTTCTCTCTGAGTTCGCAAACTCACTCAACATTGCAAATATTTTTCAGGAATTGAAGAGTACCCCATTAGGCAAACGGGAGTATGCCTACTGCATGTAGTCAGAGTTGGAGGTCGGGATCAGTTCACGTCTGCATTAGTGTTATTCTGATTTATATGTAAACTTGTATTCCGCAGATCAGTACTGTTATTTCTGAGGGCCCCAACTGATCATTGCTGTATTGTAATTTGATTACTGAAATTGTGTTTTGATTGAAATACTTTTGTATTAGAGTGGGCCCAAATTGTTACTGAATTCCGCACATGTGATTGATTTTTTATAAATAAAAATGTCTTACTGAGTTCAATGAACTGAAATTGAGTGCTCTAGCATGCCACCCTCGTGAGGCACAGGCTCGGATATCACCCTTAGTGTCAGGTTCGGGTCTTACGAAAGGAGGATGCTACATTACCACACCTAGTACAACTAAGAGCATTAAATGTTAAGTTAAATTTGGGGCAAAATGAAGTGTTAATAGCTACATTAAAACTTAGACCAGTATTGCATGAGAAAATTAGAAAGGCTCAAAACAAGGATCCAAAGTTTATGAAGCTTAATGAAAGGTTGATGCAGGACCTAAATTATGTATTTGAGTTGAGAGATAATACATTATGGTTAAAGTAGAGATTGTGTGTGCTGGAGGTGGATGATCTGAGAAAGGAAATTTTGTAGGAAGCACATATAGAGACTTATGCTATGCATCCTGGTACTACCAAGATGTATAATACGCTGGAGCAACATTTTTTGTGGCTAGGAATGAAGAAGTAAGTAGCTGAGTATGTTGCTAAATGTTTGACATGCCATTAGGTTAAGGCTAAGCATCAAGCTCTAGTTGGAAGGTTATAATCATTAACTATTTCGGAGTGGAAATGGGAGAGGATCATAATGGATTCAAGGCAATATGATACTATATGGGTCATTGTTGTTACATTGACGAAGTCAACTCATTTCTTACCTATGAGGGAAAACAATACACTAGATCAACTAGCCTAGAGATACGTCAATGAGATAGTAAGGTTACATGGAGTCCCAATGTCTATTGTATCAGACCGAGATGCCATATTTACCTCTAGAATTTGGGGTAGTTTACAGGTAACTTTAGGCACAAAGTTAAATTTCAGCATAACATTTCATCCTTAGACATATGGACAAAGTGAGAGGATTATTAAGACTGTTAAGGATGTGTTTAGATCTTGTGCATTGGAATTCCAAGGAGCATGGGATCAGTATATAGCTCTTATTGAATTTGCATACAACAATCACTATCACAATAGTATCGGTATGGTTCCTTATGAAGCCTTATACGGCAGGAAATGTCGGTCACCATTGTATTAAGATGAAGAGGGATTAAGAATTATTGACTGCCCATAATTGATTCAGGACACTATTGATAAGGTGAAATTGATCCACAGTAGGATCAAGGTAGCTCAAGATAGACAGAAGAGTTCGGTAGTTAAGTTTAATTAATGATCGTATCTTGATTAAACAAAACCTAAAGGAAAACTTAGGTTAACTATTAACCCACGATGAATAGTTGCTAGGAGAGGTTTGAGAACAACAAATCCACGAAATATACTTAATTAGGGTGTAAGCCGAGATTGAACCAAAGAACCAGGTCCTTACCGAATTACCACTTTTATCATTTTTCATGTTTTCTTTAATTTATTTTTATTAGTCTAGTTTCATTTTATTTTCTTATTTGAAAAATCCAAAACCCCCACAAACCTAAACACTAATTAATTTTATTTCATAAACTTTGCACAATCTCTCTATAAGATTGACCTAGACTTACTGCTGCTATAGTAGTAATCTAGTTTTTATTTTAACTAGCATTACGACACACTATCAACATGTTATGAACAATTACCAGTTATGCTCATCTAGAGTATAAACTAATAAGCCAGCAAGAGTATATGAAGTGGGCATAGTGGCATAGTTGGTAAGCCAAATGGAAGCCTTGAGTAGAAAGATAGATCGACTTATAATGGCTCCATAAGGTTGAGTGACGTAATGCGAGGTGTGCAAGTTAAATCATCAAGGACAAGATTGCCAATCAGTTCAACCTAAGCATGTAAACTATTTGGGGAATGGTCCTAGACCCCAAATACCCCTTGTTAAAGCTCTTATGCTACTACCAAAGAATACAAAATCTTTGAAATAACAAATATTAAACAAGAGGAACCAAAGAAGTTGGAGACTGCTGCACTGAGTGAGGGGAGCTCAAATAGGAAAATCAAACTACCAGAGAAGCAAACATATCCATGGAGTTCGTATATTCCTCGCAAAATTGGTAGTTTAAATGTAGATAAGGCTTTAGTTGACCTAGGGGCTGGTATTAATGTGATGCCTTTATCATTGTATGAAAAATTGGGAATAGAACATCATAAACTGATTAGGATATGTGTGTAATTGGCTGATAGACTGGTAAAATATCCTAAGTGAATTGTTAAAGATTTATCGGTTCAAGTTGATAAGTTTATAGTCCTAACTAATTTTCTTATTCTTGACATAGATATGAAATTACCTCTAATATTTGGTCGACCTACCCTTTTTGACGACTGCTAAGTCAATCATAAATGTTGACAAAGGCAAGTTAACATTAAAGGTGGGGCATAAAGAGGTCACATTTAGAAACTCTAATGTCAATAATCATTCCCTTAAATTGATGGATATAACTACATTTAATGAATCTTGTCATGATATTGTGCAGGATTCTATATTTAAAAGTCTACTAAAGCCTTCACAAATTAAAGGGAGTAAATTAAAAGAGAAGCGTGGCATGAAGCTGCAAAAGGTAACCTACTTACAGGTTATGGAACCTATGTTAAGGCTATAAAAACATAATCAGTATGAGTCACCTTGAGTTAAAACTTACTTCGAGCTAATGATGATAAACAAGTGAAACATAGGAGGCAAGGTGGGGCCAGGAGGGTCTGTTAATGCCTTGGGCTAGCCGAAAATCAAAGTTTATCTGAAGCTTAGTCTAAAATTCCTTTAAAATTAGCTTTTCTGATTACATCGATAATAATTCGGCAAAAGGTGGATTGTTCTAAGCATGTTCAATGGACAACGGGGATGGAATAGCCATAGCCAATCGAAAAAGTATGTTATCTAAATGCATTTCAAGTAATTGTAGTAAAACCTGACCTGTTGATCCTTTCGCCCAATGGACGATTTTCAATTTTGTCTTTTCTTAGTTATTTTTTTCGTGCTGATAAAGAGAAAATATTGACAATTAAATTGTTACATTACACAATAGGTAAAGTTGGAAAAACCCATTTATGATCTCTCTTTATTGCTTTAATTATTTCGTATTTTAATTGTAATTAATTAATTTTATATCATCCACGAAGGGTGAGTCAGGGCCTAAGATCAGCCCTAACATGTAAGAACCTACCCTCATAAGTAGTTTAGGTTATATTTTCAGTTCCATACAATCCTATTTTTGTTTTAATGTTAGTATAGATTTTAGTTAATTTTCATTTTCATTTTAGTGTGTTTTAGGATAGAAAGATTGAGCATCATAATGAGATTGTGCATAATTGGTGTGTTAGGGTATGCATGTTAATGTGTTATAAAGCTAAAGTGAAAATTTTTAATGTTTGATCTTCTAATGTTAAAGTTGCTCACGTTTATAGATGGTTAGCTACATGGTCATGTACGTTTGCGATATACCGTGTATGTTTGCGATATACCTTAAAAAGCCATAACCCCTCCAGATTTTACATTTTTTTTCTCTTCCTCTCTCACTCCCCACCATCACCCCTCAATTTTTGCCTCCGATTTTTTGCATTGTTTAGCCAATTTAGCAACACCTAAGTATGTTTTCTTGTTGTTGTCACTTCCTTATGCATGATTTATGTTTTGCATTATTTAGGTGGTTTTTACTCAAAAACGCTAGAATTGAGAATTTGGGATTTTGTCCTAATTTGCATAATTTTAGGTTTAATTGTGATTTAATTGTTGATTTTTATCATTACCTAATTGATTTCATGATTCGATTTGTTAATTACATGTGAATTGGGTGAAATTAAACTTCAATTATGAAATTGTGCGATTTTTGCTCACTAAGCCTTTAATTGTTATTTTTTTGCAAAAAGTTATGCTAATAAGTTGTTTTTTATGTTAATTGACATTGGGTTTATGTTTAATTGCATATAATATTACTCTTTGCATAAATTTAATGTTAAATTCTGTCAATTTTTTGAAATTGTGAAATTAGGATTTTCAATTTCAAATTTAAGGTCAATTTTGTAATTAAACAATTAGATTTATTTTTAATTTTATTATAATAAATTTATCTTAAATTTGTGATTAATTAGGTTGTTAGTTCATTGTCCATCTATTTTATTTCATTTTATTCATTTACTTGCTTACTCATTAATTAATTGTTTTTAATTTGGTTTCGATTTGTTTATATGTTTTAGTTTTTCGTTGTTATTTTGTTTCACATTTAATTATTTAGTGAGCATAATACGTGTTAAGTGTGGGGAAAAGTGTATTCCCATAATTTATCTACAAATTTTCTCACACTTATTCAAAGTTTCAGGCACAAATATGAGATCACGGTGAAAAAAGGAGATCCCTAGGAAGCGACAACAAGGAGAAGGTTGCTTAACCACAACCCAACACCCAAAGCGGTCAAGAATGTTGTTGTTCAATGTTGGGACCCAAGAGGAACAATATTAGAAGCTAGAGGATATAAAGTTTGGGACTGGTAGATTCATCGACTAGGAGGAATTAGAGCAAGCTAGTTTAGCTCAATAAGTTCGATACCTTGTTAACGTTGGTGCATGGTCCCTACTCTTTAGGATCATGGAGCCCTCCTATAGGGAGCTTACAGTAGAGTTGCTCTCCATATTCTTTATGGAGAGAGGAGGTTATGATGGGGATCACCTAACATGATCCAGTTCTAGATGATGGGAGATATCATCTGAATGAGCTACTTGGAATTTTCCATTATGGGTCTATACGACCAGGATTTCATAGGGGATGTCAGAGTAGATCATACTACAGATAGACTTTTCATATGAATTGTCTCCTTAGCACTTCTATCGTACAATTAGCATAAAGGAAAATTACGACCTAAGAAAATCCAAGGTGTCCACACTGTGACATCCCATGCTCAAATACATTCATGATATTCTAAGTCACACGCTGAGCAATCGAGGTGACAATTAGGGAGTCATTGAGAAACTAGATGTGTACTATTTGTAAAGTATGAGCGAGAGGATGCCAATCCACTGGGGCATGCACTTGCCTAATGCATTAGGAGTCAGAGTAAAGAAAGAAAGGTTGACACAATCTATGTCAGGTCGTGCGTGACCAAACTTGCATGATAGATGGGGATATTTGATCAATTATCACTGATGCAACAGATGCACATGGTCTGTAGAAGTCAGGAACCCACAAGTAATATATACAGACTTATTGGGGAGCCCAATAAGCTAACAGCAGAGGATGAATATAAAGTGGAGCAATCTACTATAAAGTAGCCATCGCCAATCGAGACGGGAGGTGCAGTACTAACGAAGGATAGTCCAAGAGTTTCCAAGGCTAGGATACCACATCTAGACTAGTTAAAGATAGAATTGCTGGAAAGATGGAAAGCTTAGCTTTTGGATGCTCAAAAGACTCCCTGAAGATAGCAGGTGGACCTTTTGGAGTGGGTAGGATGGCTTGAGACTTCGATTGAGTAGATAGGAAGGCTCAAAACCACATTTGGATGGATGGAAAAGCGAATGTTGTTAATTGCAAGTCGTTAGGGCATTAATTTTCAACCTTCACCATCTAGCGAGGGTTCCTCAACAGCTCATCCACCTGATCAAGATCATTAACCCAAGGACCATCCTTCGTCAGACCAACCTGAGTCATACAATGAGGGAAATGTTTGACTTTCATATATTGTTCCTTATTCTTTATTAATTATGTATATTTTTATTTTTTGTCCATTATTTTTTTATTTAACATTATAGTTAATGATATTTCCTATTTATTTATTTTATGTTTTTTTATTTTCTTTATATCTTTTTATCCCTTTTTATTTATTTTTTGCAAAGATTGTGTATCTAATATTGGACGGACAATCCCAAAATCAAAAAATCAAATTACTCAGGGAAGTACCAACTATACTTTCTCACTTAATACAATGTGCTTATATTATGTACATTAAAGACAATGTACTATTTTAAGCGCGGGGAAGGGGTTAATGATTTTAATATTTTTTAAAGCTTATTATAATCTTAGTTATTAAATGTTAATAAATGATATTATTAAATAATGTAAATCTCTCCATAAATACTTAAAATCATTATTGAATATTGATTTGAATTAGTATACAAAAGGATGATAGTTAGAATAAAATTACTTCTGGAAGTCATATTTTTAATAGTTATTGAGAATTGAATGAAATTATATATTATTTACACACATAAAACCTTTTTTATGAGCTTTTGTGCCTAAGAGAAAATTTTTCAAAATTTTTAAGCTCTTTTATTCTTTTATATGTGTTATCATGTATAGTTAAATAATTCTAGAACTTGTTTTTATTATGTGCATTAAGAACACAATTGTTAAATTAGAAGCATTGAAATGATAAAGGCACTTAAATTCATCAATTTGTTTAAGCATATTTCTTTGATAATTACCTTACTTATAATTTATCTTTAGGAATACCCAAGTTTGAGTCGTAACCTTTTTCATTTATTTTAAGCCAAATTTTAACTTTTATCCTATTTTTCTATCAAGCCTTTTTGTTTAACGTGAAGGTTATTTACATTACTTGAATGTTTTAAACTTGAAATTTTTAAAGGTCTAATATTTCTTTAATTATGGTACATGATGAATGCTAGCAATTATTTTAATTGATTTGAAGAAAAAAATGAGCATAGAAAAATTGTGGTTAAGTATATAGTACCAATGGATTTATAATGAAAGGACTGTTGTATATTGTGAACAAGTTTCTTGTAATGTCTCTTGAGTAAATTTCCTTCAATCAACCATTTTTATTAGCCCAATCCCACCGTATCTAAACCCCATTAGAACCCTATAAAGACCTTTTCATTATTATTTCTAGTTTACATATAGTAAAAGAGATGTGACAATATTGTAAGCCAATGACAAGAATTCTACTTTGCATTGATTTGAGAATTTGATACTTTTCACCCTAAACACTTGAGTGCATTGAATGAAATCTTGGTAAGGGTGTAAAAATTTATGCTTTTGACTTCAATAAGTTTATTGGCATAATTACTATTTATATTGACTTATGAAGTTAGTTCTAGGATAATGATTATAATTATATGTTAATTTTTTAATATAATTTGATGATTTAAAGCATGGATGGACAGGTATTAATGTTGGCCCTGAAATTTTTTCTTGTGAGTTAAGCATGATTTAAATAAAATTTGAGGTCATGATATATTAATTTTTGGAGTTAATTATTATATCAAGGTTAGTAGGATTTTAGTGCATGGGTTAATTGAATTAAGGTAGTAAGATCGTATGAAGGGCATTTTTGGTAGTTCATTTAAGTATAAAGAGCCATAAGGCACAAAAGAAGGGTAAAAGGGACTTTGCACACTCATTAAGGGTATTATAGGAAAAAGAATATGTTGTCTTGCTTGTTAAGAAGAGAAAAACATGAATTGAAGGGAGAGAAGAGTGAAAAACAAAATAAGAGAGAAGAAGGAGAGGTTTCGGTTTTGAGAGAAATGAAGGAGGAAAAGCTACGGTTTCATCACTTCTTAGTTTTCAAGACGGATTTTGAGGTTATTCAAGAAGAGAAAAAGGTAGAGGAAGAGAAGAGCTTTCATTAGAGCTAAGAAACTCATCATTTGGTGAAGACTCAAGGTAAGCGCATTCTTAATCTTTTGGATTTTTGGAAAGGCTTTAGTTCTTGAAGCTTAAGAATTCAATTTTATGTATATGTTTCTTTGGATCCTCAATTGGAGTTCCTATTGAATTAAGAATTTTTCCATTAATGAAGGAAATCAAGAAAGGCAAGAGCAGTAAGAGGGGAGGAATCTTTGAGCAAGTTTATAAGCAAGAAAATCAGGTGAGTTACATGTTTATAATTGAGTAATGAGCCATGACTATGTTTTCAAAAACAAAATAATTAAATGTTTTCATTTATTTTATAAATGTTGCATGATTGCTATTTGAATGATTTGATAAATCATTATATGTTTGGTATATGAATTTTGTTAATGAATTTTTGAAATGAAGAAGGAAATGCTTTGAAACATTTTATATTATGCCTTGAAAAATGTCATAGCATTTTGTATAAACGAAAAGAACATGAAAGTATGAGCATATGATGAAATGATTTGAGCATGACTATGTGCTTTTGTTTGGGAAATAGAGGAACCCATTTCGTTAGTCACATGCACGTTGACCTATAGCCTTCTCCCAGCTGCTCGCTTGAGTCCACGAGATCCTGAAAAATTGGACTCATTTTATTCATGGTGTAAACTTTGGTTTCTCTGTTTTGTTCTACAGAACCCTTAAGCCATTTGGTTGTGCATTGCATCTTTGAATTGTCAGGAATGGTGTATAATTGAGTGTTATGAATTGATGGTTAAATGTACATGCTATGTTTATGTGATGTTTAATTATGAGTTTTGAGCTAGAATTGTCAATTTGATTGAGAATTTGAGAACGAAGTGCTTTATGAATTCATTATGACTTTTATACGACAAATGAATATTTCAACGATTTTGCTTATTCTCCATTATAAACTTGTTACCTACAAGCTGTCAAGCTTACCCCTATTCCTTACCATCTTCAGGTGATGAGAAAGAGATCGAGTGATCAAGAGTTAAGGCATCACTCTAAAGTTGCATCTTTTGTATTTTATGTTAATTTATGAGAACATAAGGCTTTACTCACATTTCAAGTATTATTTGATCAAGTATTTTTTTGTATTTGGAACATTGATGTATTGTGGCCTGAAATGCCCATTAAAGCTTTGTAAAATGCTTATCTTTTGATGTTAATGAAATATGAATTGAGTATGGATGATGTTGAGTTGAAAATTGGCATACTTGAAGAAGTTATCAACTTGAGATGATGAATTTTCAACATGAATTATTGATATATATATATATAAGCGAGATGTTATAGAAAAGAAAGATAGGATTTTTGTGAATGATGAGAATTAGTTGTAAGTGATGAGTCAAATGAATAGAGATTAGAGAGTTTAATGAAGTAAAGTTGGTTGTTGAATGATTATACTCATGACAACCCAAGTTGTATATTGAAATTTCAAGTTTTTCATAAGGTTCAAATTAGTGTTCTGACTTTAAGGGAAATTCTGGATTGAGATAAGCTTAATTAGACAAAGTTTTCTTCTTGAAAGTTGTAGATTATATTTCTTGCTTTCCAACGGTATATAGTATGAAATTTTTAGACATCAGAGCTAAGAGATATGATCATTATAAGTGGAGATGCTTTGGAAAGTGTAGTTAGTGACTTAGAACTTTTGGTGATGTGAGGAAGACCCTGTAGGAATCCCTTCATCTGATTTAGTCTTAGACTAAATCCCTTGATTCAGCCTAAGATGCATCAAACGAAGGGATTCAGCCTAAGATGCATCAGATGAAGGGACTCAGTCTAAGATACATCAGATGAAAGGATTCAGTCTAATGCATCTTAGACTGAATCCCTTCATCTGATGCGTCTTAAGCTGAATCCCTTCGTCTTATGTATCTTAGGCTGAATCCCTTCGTTTGATTCATCTTAGATTGAATCCCTTCATCTAATTCATCTTAGATTGAATCCCTTCGTCTGATTCATCTGGGACTGAGTCACTTCGTCTGAGCCATCTACACTTTTAGATATTATAGATTTTGACCCTTTATATGAAAAAATCTCTCTCCATGGTCTACACAAAAGTTATAGATCTCGAAGTTCTCTTCAAAACCACATAAGATGACATTAATCTGACATTTCTAGAGAAAGTTATGCTAATTGTCCCAAAACAGGACCAATATGATTGAGGATAAATGCATGTTTGATTCTTTTGGCCATAACTTCATCATCCGACCTCCAAATGAAGTAATTCTTAAGCCAATAGATTCCTGACACATATTTCTATCTCTCCAAAAAAAATTTATAGCCCTTTTATGTTGATTTCAAAAATATGGATGGCATCAAAGTAAGTTTATTTGTTGGAAGAGCATGAATTGGATATTTTACTGAACATACTTCGATATTTTGATGATATCTTGATCTGTAGAGCTCTGAATGAGTTGATTCTTCTTTCAAAATAAACTAGAGACATGAAGCTACAATTGTTTTGAAGAAGTCAATTTGCGATTCCACTGCTTGAACTGGTGTTGGCTAGGGAGATCCCATGGAAACAACCTTATAGGATAATATGCTCATGTCTTACGATACATCCGGATAGTTGGGCTCTGAAAATAGGGTCCAACAATTAATGACGGATAGATGTTGTAAAGTTAATAACTTAGATTATGATTTGCTAGAGGACAAAAAAAAGCTTAAGTGTGGGGATGTTTGATAGATGCTAATTTGACTATAATTATACACCCATAATTGATATATTTTGTTTGATATTTTATACTTTTGTTGTATTTTTGGTACCTAATTCTCTTCGAGTGCATTTATAGGTCATAATTGCCTTTTTGGATCAAAAGGAGAAGAATTCAGATGAAAATATGTCATAAAATGAAGTTTTGAAACAACTTAGAGAAACATGGTCGTGTTTGTGCCCATATAAAATTGTGAATTCTAGAGTTTTTAAATATACACGGTCTCTCACACGCCCAAGTAGCAGACTGAGTTTGTCCTAGAAACGTTAAATTTTATTATAAAAGGATGTAAGTGGAAACAAACAGAGAATAACCAACTTTTGTAGTAGATTTCAAACGTAAGACATTTAGAAAGGTGACGATTTTGAACCACGAACAAGGAAAACATGAAGTTAACATCAAAAGAGATCTGACAGAAGGCTACATCCAAACCAAACTTGCAAGAAGATTCAAAAGAATAGAAAGGGAGATTTAGAATTATTAACTCTTTGTTTTCTATTAGTTTTTCTGCATGTTATATTTGATTTCATTTTCTTTGATTAGTAACTAAACGTTTCTAATGTCTAAGTGTGATGAACCCTAGTTTGTGATATAATATGTCTTGATCTTTTATTTAATGCAATTATTTTGAATGATTTATTGTGATTCAATTATGTATTTTATGTTTTTTCTAATATATTCAAAATATTAGTGCATGATTTGATTTCATATAAATGAGACTGAGAAATCTGTATGAATAGATCTACCATTATTGAAAAGAGTTAATTACAAACCAAGAGATAGGTCGTTATAAATTCTCTAGATTAGGGTCAAACTTAACTGTGGAATTTTCTAAATCGATAATGCAATCCTAAAGGTTTTAACTAGAAAGACTTCTGTTAATCAACTAATGGATTTGTTGTTAATAGTCTCGAGAGAGTTATTAACATAAGATAGAAATTTTCATGGTCCAATAATCAATAACTTAATTGTATGATAAAAAGTTAATTATGTAATGATTTTTAGGAGGATTCATCACATAGACACTAATCTTTGATGTTAATTTTTGTAAGTAATTTCCTTTGTCTTCTATGTTCATTATTGTTATTTTTAATTAAAAATCAAACATCCAATTTATAGGCTAGATAATAGGAGAAGGATAATTACTAATACTTACTATCATCATGGGATTAACCCATACTTGCTTGTACTAGCTACAGATATGTCTTATACTTGCAGTAATTTAATTATTGATATTACATAAAATATCAATCATCTAGCGACGTGACTTTGAAAATTTTTTGCTAAGGGAATTTTTGGCTTCTCTAAATATTAGCTCATTGAAAAAGGCAGGAGAAGTAAAGTCTATCATAGGTCATCTATAAAAGGAAATTAAAAGGAAGAATTCATAGAAAAAATGAAAGTAAGAAAAGTTAAGTAGAATAAGGTATCATCACTAATGTCCTTCATGATCTTTTCATGAGTCGAAGAAGTTTCCTCTGTAAGGCAATGTCTTTAGTCATAAGCTATGTAATTTTAGCTTCTTCAGGAAGCCTAATGGATGAATGAGTTCAATTTTTAGCAAATTTTCTTAGAATGGGTGTTTTGACCTTCTTAGATCTTAATGCAAACAAAGACTTCTCTTTGAGTTTTCTCTTTATGACAAGATTTGAAACTACTTCTCTTAAACTGCTCCCCTCTAAGAGGTAGTCTTTCCCTCTTTTTTACCTTTAACATCTAGAATCTTAAGATTAGAAATGACAAAAGGTAGAAAGAGAAGCTAAAAGTTGAATACTCTTTAATCAAAAGGAGTACATTGCATAATATGAACAAGGGACTAAACTTTAAAGACTCTTCTGCCACTGAGAGTGATAAACTTCAATATCAATAACAATAGCTATAAAGATCTTGCATTTCAAAACATGATAACGCTAGAAGATTTTGCAAGGAAATTTATCATTAATAGAACTAACTTTAAAAGGGACTCCCAATAGGTAATCCAAAAAATGTACAACTAGGGAAATTCCTAAAGAAAGGTCAATTTATCAGCTCTAGAGATAAGGAAGGTATACCTTAAAACCTAAAGTTTTAATAGAAGGGCTAGGATTTGAAGCTCTATTACTACCCACTATAAAGACTCTCAGGTTGGTATAAGTAACAAAAAGTTTTTGGTAAACTGTTAGATAGGAAGATTTAAAAATCTTAAAGATTTCCTTGAAAGGATTGAGTTAGTCCATTGACCTAGACTTTAAAGACAACAAAAAACTAAAGATATCCTTAAAAGATTTGCTACATAAACTAGCAGACAAACAAAAGCCAAAGAAGCCTAGAAATCTATGATCAATGGAAGGAAGGCCTTCCTTATCCTTAAGCTCTGGGAAACAAGTAAGAGTCCAAAATTGAATAAATCATTTGCATAGGTTAAGACTTTGTAGAGGGCAGTTAGACAGACATCTCGCTAAATTCTTATAAAGGAATACTAAGAAAACATAACCAAAAGGGAAATTTTTACTAGATGCTACTGTTCTGTATGAGAGATGGACTTCCAGATTGGGTTTGTTATTTACATGACATAAAATAAACTGATTCAGTAGGACATAGATGAACTTAATATGTTCTTCTTCAAGGATGGGATTCCTATAAGAAGCATAATTGTTAATTAATATGAAATAAGAAGAGCATTTAAAAGTGCTAGGGTCCAGATCTTAAGTTTCCTCAACTTAACAAGCAAAGTCCTCCTCATTCATAAGCAACCTAGGCAAAAAGAAAACATTTTTAAGAAAAATTGAGGTGTGTCCAAAAGGGAAGATGAAAAAATTACTAGAAGGATTTTGAAATTTCAGGACAGTAGATATTAAGGTTGGCTTGATATTTTAGTGAGTCTTTAGAAATGGCTATTATTTAAAGAAATCCTTAGTCTTTTCCAAAAAGAATGATAAGAAGGATACAACCTATCTATCCATTTGACCTGTACTCTTTATCCATGATTTTAGAGATAAACCTTGTTCATAGTCAAAATGGAAAAACTTTCGACCATATTTTAAGAAGAGAATTCTAATTAGAAGGAAGAACCTAAAACCGAGACTTTTAGAGTTAACAAGTTAATTACCTTATTCTAACAAAGAATGGTGGAGATTCAACAGAATCGAGACCACCTCAAGTTTTATAACCTACATAAAGAAAATATAAGATGTACATCTGTAGAATTCAATTCCACTAAGTCCGCAGAGGAAGATAAAGTCGCATGATGGGTAGAAGCCAAAGTCCAAGAAGATTCCATTAAATTTTGAGAGAATTCATTAAGTATATATATTAAGGACGAGTGGGATGGACGACCACGCAATCCATCCCATTCGTCTATTTAATCTAATGGTCACGCAACTGCTATTTTGACACTCTCCAGAATGTTCTATCTTTATTATTCTCCTCCTACCTCTCTCAAAGTTGCAGAAAGTATTCTCTCTCATTGTTTTGCTCTCTGCCGTCGACTTCCTCTCCTTCTTCGCCGTCGACTTCTTTGGCCCCTCACTTTCCCCACCATCTGCCTTAACCTGTATTTCACCATCATCATCACCTCTACCGTCACCTACCTCGTCCGCCACAGCAGTAGCCTCTTCCCTCACTGAATCTTTCTATCTGTTTTTTTTTTCCTTTTGATGGTTTTAGTAAGCTAGAGAAAATATGGGCTTTTCTCTCGAAGAATAAATGTTCTGATGGTTAGATAAATGTTCTGATGGTTAGTTGTTCTCATTTTTTCGATATTTTGCTCACTCTGCATTTACTTCTTTGGAGGTCTATCGTGATTCGTGAGTGATTCTTAAACAATAACTTTATAATATTACATTTACTTAAATTCCGTTCTATTTGATTTTATTATATTTCATTTCAAACCATTAACAGTCTTACCTTTGTCCAAATATAACCTTTATCATTTCTTTTTCGGTAGTCTCCGAGGGAAGTATGAAAGGGATTATGGATTCAGATCAGGGTAAGCATTTCATTGGTGGGATTTCATGGGAGACGTCTGAAGATAAGCTCAAGGAATACTTTTCCCAATATGGCGATGTCTTGCAGTCCGCAGTCATGAGAGACAAGACCACTGGCAAACCCAGAGGTTTTGGCTTTGTCGTTTTCTCAGATAGTTCAATCCTCCATAAGGTTCTTCAAGAGAAGCATACTATTGATGGTAGAACAGTGAGGGAAATATATCACCTCTTGTCACTTTCTTTTTAGGCTGTTAGTGTCGTTTTAGTTGTCGATTTTGTTTTTTAGGTTTGGTCTTTCTTGGGTATTATTGCTTATGGTTTCTAGGCTAACGCAGCTATTAGATTTTGTCTTATTTTTGCTTTTTGGTGGACTATATTCTGGTGCTTATCTTCCTATTAGCGATTTTGGTTATTAATTTTTCTGGAGGATGATGTTGGATGTGTCACTACAAAACGATGGATTTAACTTGTTACTATTAGTGTACTTTGTTTTCTTATCCTCGAACATTAATTTTCCGTAGTTGAAGTTTTTATAGTGTCTGGTGAACTATGTATTTCTGGGATTTTAATATATGTTATATTCAGTGTTTGTGTCTTGCTGGTTTGTATTCTTTCTTTGAATTTATGTGTTCCTATCATTCTTTCTGTTTTTATTAAGTAAGAATGTTGGTTGATGAATGTGAAAAATTTTGCTTTAGGAATTGTGTAATTTACGCAAGATCTGTTCTGCTTTTCTGGTATCAACTAGCTTTTGAACGGGTTATGTTTTTTATCACATGATTTTGGCTTTGTGAACTGTTGTTTTTGTTTTTCATTCTACAGTCAACTCTATATACTTTTGCAGTTTATAATTTTGGTTATAAAAAAAATCTTGCTTTGGGAATTGTGTAATTGTCCAAGATCTGTTCTGCTTTTCTAGTATCAACTAGCTCTTGAACGGGTTATGTTTTTTATCACATGATTTTGGCTTTGTGAACTGTTGCTTTGGTTTTGGTTTTAGTTTTGTTTTTGTTTTTCATTCTACATTTATATGAATTGGTTTCGTTTGTGGGTTTAGGAGTGGGAACAGGGATCTCGACCTATCAACTCTGTATACTTTTACAGTTTATAATTTTGGTTATAAAATTTACCTTACTCGGAGCATTCAAAGCATTGTCCTCAACCTATGAGTTGTTTTT
>JANIJH010000008.1:54254238-54265132 GCA_024520975.1 Erythroxylum areolatum | reverse complement strand
TTGATGCACTTCACCATTTGACTCACCTAGATCTAATACGATGTTATAAGTCGTCATCGATATTACTATCTCTTTGAATGGACTCGAGGTATTTACATCTCAATTTCTGTGGTATAATGTCAGTACTAATTGTTACCGTCGTCTTTTGTACCAACTGGCTACCCGAAAAGTTGCATTATAAATACTCCATCTTGGACGTGCTCATTCTAAAACATTTCGATTTTAACGCTTTTCTCCAACGTTCTAACTTAGCATTGACCCCCTCCTTGATCTTATCCACCAGGATAATATTGTCAGCAAATAACATACATCAAGGTACTTCTCTTTAAATTTGATTGGTAAGTACATTTAACACTAATGTGAACAAAAAAGGGTTTAAGGCCGAGCCTTGGTATAGTCCTACACCAATGGAGAATACTTCCGTGTTGCCTCTTATCGTCCTTACACTAGTCAATGCTCCTTCATACATAACTGAAGTTACAAATATAAAGCTAAAAATTTCATGTTTGTTAGTTTGAGTTCAGTTATCTTAAAACTCCTTTAACTTGTATTGACGTTCCAATTTACTTATATAGATTTCTTAATCACTTTGTCCTTCCATTAAACTTGATCTTTTGACCTTTTATAAGAATATTTAACCAATTAGCTTACTAATATCACTAAGGACAAAAAAAAAAGGACACATTTTGTTACCAACAAAGTTACCTTACCCGTTAGTTAATAATAACCTTTTTTATATATTAAAACATTATGCTACTAAAAATGAAAAAGATATATCTTTTTAATTTACTTTTAGCAAATATTTAAATTCAAAGTCATTAAACCACTCAAACTAAACCAAATTTATATGAATTAATTTGATTTAATTTAATGAGCTCTTTGAAGTTCTAAAGTAGTTAACCTGAGTCTATCCACTAGAATTGATCATGAGATGAAATGTTTGACACAAGCTTGGTTTTCCTAATGTCATTAATCATTGCCTAATCTTATTTTCAAACTTATAAACTCAAGATTAAAGTTGTAGAAAAGACTTAAATATATGTTGCTCGCAACATCCTACCACTTGACCTTGAACCTGCAAATTAGGCAATTATGAGTTATATTGAGGTGTGTTTCGTTCATTTAGTTGGCCCATTAAACTTTACTTGAAAGTGTCTTCTTTTACCTCTAGAATGACTGAGGTCTGCTTTCCTCGCATAAAGATCCAAGTTGTCGTGGTTACTTTTTGTAATACAAGGTCCATATTCTATTAAATTTGCTAAAGGGTGTCATGCTTTTGAGGACATTCGTACAACCTATTGGTG
The DNA here is from genome assembly GCA_024520975.1 of Erythroxylum areolatum. NCBI lineage: Eukaryota > Viridiplantae > Streptophyta > Magnoliopsida > Malpighiales > Erythroxylaceae > Erythroxylum > Erythroxylum areolatum. Next base: position 54,263,828 of record JANIJH010000008.1, on the reverse strand, counting down.
TGGAATGTGATATGGAATGCAGTTGAAATAAATCCTACATTCTAAAATTTACAATGCATATTAAGAATTGGGGACCGTAGAGCGTAGACCCTTAGAATGGCTGTGATATATGAGTAGAATTTGGCGCCAAGCTTATACTTCATCAGCGTACAACAATTTCCCTCTCTCTCTCTCTGGCTTTGCAAATGAAACGACAGAGATCGATACACTCCTTCTTCCAAAAACCCTCGCCGGCGGAATGCAACTCAGACACCGGAAACATTCTCGATGCGCGTCAAGTCCCGGGGAAGCATCGCAATGACAACAGCAGCCGTTCGATTCAACCGCCGAGCGGTTGTTTAGTGGATTCATCTCTGGAAGTAAGAGGAACAGATACTCCTCCGGAGAAAGTGCCTCGTCAGGTTTTCCCGGAGAACTTCACTATGGGCGAGAACTCTGGGGGTTCCTCACTTTTCTCGAGCATATTGCACAAGTTCGTGAAGGTCGACGTCGCAGAACAGCTCCATGATAGGTGAGACATCCACCTCTTCTGTTTTTTATTTTTTAAATTTAGGGGCTTATTGTTCATTTTTTGTAACCTTACTTCTTTGGATTGTCGTTCAGGGTTTCCTTTTCTTATATAATGATTTTGCTTAATATGACTTTCGGATTCAGTCATTCCAAAAATTTCTAAGGTTCATCTCATATTTTGAAGTGTTGAGTCCAGTTTAAACTTGAAAGAAAAACAACGTCAATAAGCTTCTTTCAAATGTTATAACCCTTGTTCCTGCATGTCCCTCGAGTATTCGGTCGGCGAGTATGCTTTTGGTTCTCAATAGCACTCTTACTTGGATAGCATTTTTTTAAAAAAGCTGTTCGCCTGTTTTCTGTAGCATTCTTATAGTTGCTTATATTCTCTGAAGTTGTTGCAGGAACCAGGCTCATGAGCATTCTACTGATGGATTGCCAAAAAAAGAAGTGCCTGCTCTGCGCCCTGATAAGGACAAAAAATGCATCTCCAATAGCCTTAGTGATCATGAAAGCCTTATAAAACATGAAGCCAAGGATGATGTTGTTGGACCAGACACACCAGGTACGCGACCTCTTGTTCCTCGTTTGAAGCGGGTTCAAGAGGATGCTCACCAGTCTGCGGACAAAACTAATTCTTGCTCTCCAATTGCTAGCAAAAGAGTGAAATTGCTTCAGGATTCTAGATCTCTAAGCAATAATCATTCTGAAATAAACGACTCAACTAGCAAGTTTGAGTGGCTTGACCCTTCAAGAATTAGGGATGCTAATGGAAGGAGGCCCAATGATCCCCTATATGACAAGAGGACACTTTACATACCACCTGATGCGTTGAAGCAGATGTCAGCATCTCAAAAACAATACTGGAGTTGCAAATCACAATACATGGACGTTGTACTCTTCTTTAAAGTGGTTAGTTAATGCTACCTCAGTTTCTGCTGCCCCACCATCTATTTTCATATTTTTCTTCAAAATTTCTGTTTTTCCTATTAGATAATTGCACTTAAACGGTAACATGATAGTTGGCAATTGATTCCAAATTTTCCCATCTCAGTCTGCTAACTAGGGGATTACAAGATTAGGTTAAGTGACTTTGAAGGCTAGCATCTCAATTAGTAAACATTAGCACCAGCTTGTTCTAGATGAGGTTTCAAGTGATTCCTTTTCTACTTTAACTCAGTTCTCATCCAAAGCTTATCCAGGGAATCTTGAACATATCTTGATTTGTGGGTCTTTGAGTTGCTTCCATGTCCTGTCAATGACTTATGGTCAAATGTAGGGAACATTTTATGAACTATATGAATTGGATGCTGAACTTGGCCACAAGGAGCTTGACTGGAAAATGACATCCAGTGGTGTTGGGAGGTGTCGGCAGGTGATTGAACATTTTCTTTTCGTAAATTCTTTTTCAGCTATTATTTTCCTGTTACTCCTTGAATGCACATTCTGACATTATTTAGCTTCCTTTTTGGTTAGGTTGGCATATCTCAGAGCGGGATTGATGATGCTGTGGAGAAGTTGGTTGCTCGAGGGTAGGGCACAGTAGGAAATTTTCTTTACTGCTAATTCTTCTCTTTTCTTTCGTGCTTTCTCATTTGTAAAATATGACTTGGGGAATATTGGGAAGTTTTACTACTGCTATTCAATTATGTGACTACATTATCTAATTCATCATCTACTTATCCCTATCTGAAATGCAATAACCTATTTTTAATTTTTCGTGGAAGCAAGGAAGTTAATAATGTCTCAGGAGAAGAGAATGAGAGAGTAGCCTAGTGGTTGGAGTTACCTTCACAAAAATTCTGAGGTCTTTGATCCAAATCCTAACCAGAGTGGGGTTGGCATTTGGATAGGGGATGGTTACCCCATATTGTGTAAACCACTTTAGATTCCAATGAACATGAAAGTTCCACGAAAAGTAATCATTGGTTAAAGAGTGAGAGGGAATAAAAAATAGATAACGAGCTGCATTTGTCAACTTGCTTCTATAGCTTTTTGGTCATTAGTTTGGAAGGAGATGGTAACAGATCATATATGGCATGTCAAGGCCTTATTTAAGTAAATATTTAATCTATGTTCTGTTTTTTGTAAAATTGACGTGGTTTGTTCTTGCTCATATGTTTATTACAATATACCAGGGTAGTCAAGTGGTTATACCTTGTGTTGATCTAAAATATCAGCATTCATTTTATGCTTTTTGTCATTTTTTAAAGGTATAAAGTTGGGAGGATGGAGCAGTTAGAAACATCTGATCAAGCGAAAGCTAGGGGTGGAAAATCTGTGAGTACCAAATGTTGCTTTAGAATAGACAAGTCTACCCTAATTTGTACTTGTTTTTTCTTAACCATTAATACCTAATATTTGTTTTCTCCTCCTCCATATGCGATGCATCTAATTATTGAATGGTAAATTATCTGTATAAACTCTAGCAGCAGGTATATATTCAACATACACCTAACAAGCTGCTCAATAAGCCAGAGGGAAAGGAGAACAAGAGATGATGGATAGATACCTTCATGTCTTACCTGTAAAATAGTTTAAAAGCTTTATTTGAAGTACTAATTAGTTCATTGGTTTGCCTTCTTTAGGATGGAAATTCATATATTGGGAAGTTTTTCATTTAACAATTGAGCTTTGGTAATGAGTATAATTCCAAGTGAACTAGTCCTTCTTACAAAATAAGTAGGATAGATGCCTTAAATTTGTTCTTAATTACATTTTAAGGCCTTCCTCTTTCCTGCTATTGTGTTGGTTGGATAAGCACCAGAAGTGACCTCTGATGTTTGGAATTTTAGGTAGTTTCTAGAAAATTAATTCAAGTTGTCACGCCATCAACCACAATGGATGGAAATATCGGCCCTGATGCTGTTCATCTTCTTTCCCTGAAAGAGGTATTTGGATTTTCACTAAAAAAAAAAACTGGCTGTATTATGCACCTTTTCAAATAGTGCCAAAAGTTACCGAACTCAATAAAGGCAAATCTTTGTTCTGTAGTCTTACCTTCAAAAGTACCAGGGTAGTTTGTATGTTTCCTATACTTGCCACCACCATGTTATAAACTTGTCTAGGCAAAGTTATAAACGCAGTGTCACTTACATGGCCAACATTTCTTTTCTATCACTTTTTTAAAGTTTTGAAAGTTAATAATCTTCACTTTCATCTATGCAAGTTCTGTTTGTAATAATGTGAACGATTGCCTAAAAACCTCATTACTTTATGTTCTTGCACCACCTACAGGCCATTAATCAACACGATAAAGTAAAGTGACTGTAGAGTGTTTTAGTTGCATTGTCCATACATTACAGATTGTGTTTTGCAGTTCTTTTATTTATTTGCTTATATCTTTTTGTCTAAAAATTTGGTTTCTTAGCCACCCTTAGCTTTTCTGCCCTTACTAATTGTTGCAACCTTTTCTAGTGTAATTTCTCAACTATTTTCAACCAAAAAGTTCACTCAGCTATCTTATCTCTATGACCGATTTAACTTTGCTCTTAGGGGCAGAATGGACCTGATGATAATGGAACTGTTTATGGATTTGCTTTTGTTGATTGTGCTGCTGTTCGATTTTGGGTGGGCTACATTTGTGATGATGCTTCTTGTGCTTCTTTGGGCACGTTACTGACGCAAGTATGCTTTTTTACTTCCTTATTTGTGTAATGTTCATTTAGCAATAACTAGAAACTCAAGTTCTATTTTCTCTGATGGGTTTTGGTTGTAGGTTGCACCTAGAGAAATTTTATATGAAACTAAAGGTTAATGCATTCCTTTCTGTCTCTTCTTTTCTCTCTGAAATTTCTCATCAGTTCACACTTTTTTTTTTTGCTGCAATTGACGTTATGATTTTACATGTTAAAGGGCTGTCCAAAGAAACTCATAAAGCAATCAGGAAGTACTCATTGAGTGGTGAGTTTATATTTACAGGTTCAAATAATTTTAATTGTATGACTACCTAAAAGTTAATAATGTTGACACCATGTGAATTGCTCTTAGACCTCAAAGGAAGTGAATATCACACTGTATACAGTAGTATCAGCTTGCTTGTGGAAGTACAGGGATTCAGTTTTTAATTAGGGAAAATTAAATGCAGTACTATAAATTGCAATCTAAATGAAAGCACTTCTTGCAACAACTTGTAAGATGCATGATTTCTGAACTTTTAATTTGCAAAAAAGGTGCTTACATTATGCTAGGAATAACATGTTTAGTTGTAACTTTATTGTTTGCCAGAGGAAGTTAATCGGAAAAGTTGACTACTTAAATTGAGTGGAGAGTTGATAAAATTTGGAGTCCCTTATGTGAATCCTAGGTGCAAAGTAATTTAAGGGATCTTCTTGCATACTTGCTTCGTTTTACCTTTCCCAAGTAACTGTGCTTTACATCCACATTGCATTTCCACATGTTAACAATTATTGGTCCTTTGTCTACCTCATCTGCCATGATGCTTGATTATGCATCTAGTCCTTGAAACTTGTTACCTGCATTTTAAGTATCTGCGGGTATTGTTATTATCTTCACTTATATTCGGAACATAAATGATAACTCTACTAACCCTGTCATATCTCAGAGCTACTGTTAGCCAATTATGACAACTAGAAGCATTACGAACTGCTAACAGTTTTTGCTTTCTTTTCAAGGTTCTACAGTGCAGCTGACCCCAGTCACGAGTTTTGTGGATGCATCTGAAGTTAAAAATTTGGTTCAATTGAAGGGTTATTTCCAAAGATCTTATAACAGCTGGAGTAATGTACTTGAAAGTATAGAGCATCAAGCTGTAACACTATGTGCTCTTGGTGGACTCATTGGTCATCTTTCCAGGTTGATGGTATGTCTGCTTTTTATCATCCTCCACAAAAAAAGAAAGGGAAAAAAATGGAAGCCAAAATAGAAGTATATGCTGATAATTTGCTTTTATTTTCATACAGTTAGATGATATCTTATCTGGTGGAGATATACTGCCCTATAAAATTTATGAGGGTTGCCTAAGGATGGAAGGTCAGACAATGGTTAATCTGGAGATCTTCAATAATAATGCTGATGGTGGTTTACGAGGCAAGTGTTTTCTCCCAGCTGCCTCTCAATTGTTATACTTTTTGTAGTTAAGGGGTGTTTATCTTCGTGGACTTAGGTACATTATACAAATATCTTGATAGCTGTATGACATCTTCTGGAAAGAGACTTTTGAGAAGGTGGATCTGTCACCCACTAAAATCTGTTGAAGGTATTAATGATAGGCTTAATGTGGTTGAGCAACTAAGATCACACGCAGAAGTTATGCTTGTTATTACGCAATATCTTGGCAAGATTCCAGACATAGAAAGGATGTTTGGGAAAATAAGGGCTAACTATCAGGCATCAGCTTCTCTTGTACTGCCCTTAATAGGAAAAAAGCTGCTGAAACGTCGAGTGAGTACTCTGAACAGTTGTTTAAGTGGACTTGTTTTGGAGGACTTATTAGTGTTCTATATCCTCTGATGCTATCTGAAGTAAAGAATATAGGCATTTATTGTTTATAGTTATTTTACGCTGCTGAAACATTTTCTTCTGATAAATGGTTGTTTTACAGGTTATGATCAGCCACTAGTTATGTACCTATCATGTAGATCAGTGTGACCTTTTGCGATCAAAGTCCAGTAAAATTTAATTATCTTAATCATATCATCATCATGCATATTTTGGATCTTATATAGGTTTTACTTTCTTCATCCACATTTTTCATTTAAAGATATTGAGTGAATGCAGTCCAAATACTGGATAAGAATGATTTGAACACTAATTCTTATCAGATGACATATTTTTGTTATATGCTGTTGTCTATTAATTACCTTCTCTCCTGGCATCTGATTTGTTTTCTAAGACTGAATATACAAGAATAAAATGATGCAAAGGTTTTTCTTTTTTTGTTGTTGTTGTTTCTCTAGCAGCAATATAGTTTTAAAGTGCTTTTCAATTGTTGTGACACATTTGGTTTTGCAGGTAAGAATTTTTGGTTCTCTAGTGAAAGGACTTCGGATTGGAATGGATTTGTTACTTTCATTACAGAATGAATGGGAAGTGATCTCATCATTATCAAAAATATTTAAACTTCCAGAACTAAACAGTAGTTCTGGGCTAGACAAATTTCTTTCCGAATTGGAAGCAGCTATGGATAGTGAATTTCCTACTTATCAGGTCTGCTTCTTTATGATTTACATTCTTGTGTTGTTGGGATGTTTGAGCCATAACATCTTGTTCATTCCCCCTTAGAGTGCTTGGATGCTTTTGCATATGCCAAAATGATATTTTTCCTCTCACAGAATTTGTACACATCATTTTTCGGTCAATTTTCTTAAGCATATTTTATCAATGTTATTTTATTCTCCATTAGATTTTCTTGTATTATCTCTCTATTATGTTTTTGAATAATTTCACTGGAAAACTACCTAACTTATAGCACCTTTGGTTCATAAATGATTGAGAGTAATTTTGAAATATGAAAAATATAGGAAAGAATGTAGGAGAGAATAGGGACATAGGATTTACGTGATATTGTTGTTGATATATAGTTTAAGGAGCCTTATTTAAGGGAGAAATTATATAAATATTAGATAATAATATTTCTTAATTTATAGAATAATATTGGATTTAATTAAGATAGCATAGGTGCTTCAACTTGTTACATATAAAAGTAATTAATAACATAAACTCTTTTTACTTCAGAACAAATTCACTGAGCCAACATTACTCTTCTCACCTGAGAAGAGATCCATCAAACCACCCTTCCTTAGATGAACAAATAATAAAAAAACTCTTCTCGTTTGGGAAGAGATTCACCAAGCCAACAATCAAAACAATCTTCTCACTTAGGAAGGAATTCACCTAAGCAACAACACCTTCAAGTCATGAAGTCTTCAACTCACAAGGGTTCGAATAAAAACATTTGACTTGTACAAAAACCAGCTGGTTAATACATATGTAAAAGGAAAGAATATAAAAGAAAAAATAGACATAATATTCCGTGTTTGGCCATACAGGCTTTCGTCCACGGACACAACTATGAAAAGGCTATATGTTTCTTATTGATAGTATAAGGAAAAGAAGACTGATGCACATATTAGGAAATAGCATCTCTTGATTTAAAGAATAAAATCGGGGTTAACTAAGATTTTAGTAAATCAAATGTGACTACAGTCAATTTCTGAATATTCTAAGAGTATACGTTCTAATTTTTGCATTAGGTCTGTCTCCACAAGCATACAGCACTATAGAGATGCATTATTCATTTTGCTGTTATTAAACAATTTGACTACTTATATATCTGTATTTTGCTAATTTATTCATGATCTTGGTTTTTTAGTTTCTTACCTATTCCTGACGTATTGTTGATACAAACAAATGGTCCAGAATCACGAAGTGACAGATTCAGAGGCTGAAACACTTTCAGTACTGATCGAGCTATTTATTGAGAAAGCTACAGAATGGTGGGAAGTCATTCATGCTATCAGTTGTATTGATGTGCTGAGATCCTTTGCAGTTATAGCAACTCTATCATGTGGTTCCATGTGTAGACCTGTCATTTTACCTGAGTCAAAAATCACAGCTTCCAAACAAAATGCTGGAGGACCTGTTATTAAAATAAGAGGGCTATGGCATCCATTTGCCCTCAGAGAGCATGGAGTAACGCCTGTTCCAAATGACTTGTTCCTAGGCGAGGATGTAGATGGTTATCATCCTCGCGCTTTATTGTTGACTGGGCCAAACATGGGTGGAAAATCAACACTTCTGCGTGCCACATGTCTTGCTGTTATACTGGCGCAGGTTAGGTTTGTTACTGTTCAGAACTTATAAACTTATGCATGGTTGGCCAGTATCCTCTCATGTGTATGGTAATAAATCCACAGCAAACTCTCATATTCAGCCAACCTTTGAAGTCTACACCTTATGCTCTAGTTATGTTGTATTGCAGCTTGGTTGTTTTGTACCTGGTGAGAACTGCGTCCTTTCACTCGTTGACATCATTTTCACTAGACTTGGTGCCACTGATCGAATTATGACTGGTGAAAGTAAGTTAGATGAGGATAAAAGTTTTTAACCTTTTTATTAGCATGCTTCTCTTTTTTTCTTTGTACGTATGGGTTATTTTTCCTTGACTATCTTATATTCTTTGGAGTAAGCATTCAAGATTTTGAATTTAAAGCACCTTTTCTGTTGGTGTTTGTGATGTTGGTTGAATAGAAAAGATATCAAACTAGTGGCAACGAACTCACAAAAATTAGGAATCTGGGCTCTGGGGTATTTTTAGGTTGCTGGAAATTCAGATTTCAGATCTGAAATTTCAGTAACAGTTGTGAAACTTCAGAATTGGATTGCTGGGAACTTAAGCTGCAAAATTGCTGAAATTTTAGGAATGAAACAAACAATGGTGTTCCAGTAATCACTCATAGGACAGAAACTAGGAATCACTCATAGGATAGAAAACTAGGAATCCCACGTAAGATCCAAAAATTACTCTTAGAAGAAACCATCAGACCACCCAGTTGAAAACTCAAAACTTGTAGATAAAATTGAGGCCTGCATTATATAAGGTTTGAGTTCATATATATAGAAAAGTTAGAGCCTTTATCCTAGTAGTAAAGACCCTGTCCTTACCCACAGATTATCATAAAGAAAATCAGGTAATAGATGGGGCGTATATTGATAAAAAGATCAGTAAGATAGGATGACAGTGGCTTTTGAGAGGCTACCTCTCTCCCTGAACCTTACAGATCACCAATTAATTTTGATTCTGCTCGCCTTTTTCCAGCCACATTCGCCTTCCTTGTATATACTCTGGTTAACAAACCACCATAACAGATATCATAACAGCCATGCCTAATCATTCCTCTAGCAATCAGTAGGCTGGCACTCAGGCTATTCTCATAACAAACCAGACTAACAGCAGACTCCAACAAAAAGAAAAAAAACTGACTCAATAACTAACTGCTGAGCTGGACACTCCTTGGGTGGTCAAGCCTTCTTGCAGATTCTTCTTGCCCTTCCTTGCATGCACGAATTTGATTTGGGGCTTATCTTTAAGCTATTCCTAGCTAAGATATTCAAAATTTAGT
>JANIJH010000008.1:54204559-54216092 GCA_024520975.1 Erythroxylum areolatum | reverse complement strand
TCCTCGTCAATTTTTTTAAATAAATTTCTTAAAAATTAAAAGTATAAAATAACAATTTTTAATTAAATCTGAATCTAGGCTGCCCAAGCCCAAGTCTGTTCAAAGCCCAACTCTTCTAAGCAAAATAATGCCATTTTGTTTAGAAGAATTGAATGTTAAGCCAGCCTAATCCTGCGCCTAACCTATTGAAAATATTTAAATCTTAGACCCATGGACCAGCCAATTGCTATGCCTAATTTTAAGTGACGACTTTCAAAATAAATTGAGCTTAATTTTTTGTACGAATATAGCGAATGCTTTGGTCTAAGAACTCAAATTAATACAAAAAGAGATTAATTCTTTTTCTTCTTTCCTCTTTTTATCTATTTATATAACTCAAAACAAATATCATTGGAGAGAGAGAAATCGTTAAAAATTTATTACAAGTGATAAAGTTCCATTCCTATTTAATAAAAGTACAACAATAAAATGCCCTCGAAGTCATTAATTTGCTTTCATCTCCCATCTCCGACACTAATCCTTATCATGTTCTGTTGGCAGGTATACAAGACTTACTCCAGCGTGATTGGAAGGTGCGCGTCCAATACGGACATACATCGGGAGAGCAACCAGTGCGCAGATCACCTGGCTGCTATGGCAGGCCGGAAGAACCCAGGCATCCATCTTCTTCGAGAGCCTCTGTTGATAGTCTAGGATCTCCTCCGATGGGACAGGCAGGACATTGAGTACCGCCGAGCTTTGCACATCTTAGATTAATTGTGTTTTGGTTCCTTTGTACTAAAAAAAAAGTACAACAATACCTCAACACATAAGACTCTTTACTTAGCAACGAAAGGACATCACTTTATATTTTACAAAAAAAACTATTTCCATAACTCAAACCTGCAACTTTTTGTTCTCAAAGAAAAGAAATAACTTTACCAATTGCTCAAAAACTCAGCTCTCAATAAAAGCAATTTTTTTAAAAAGTTCAATTCCCATTTTCGTAAGTTTAATTCCTTACAAAATATAGATTATCATTATTAGAGTATAAAAAGTTTCACGAATTCATTATCATTAACGACACTAGTTATCTCAATGTCTGAATTACGAATTTACAAGAATATTCTTGTATTTTCACACCCAGTTATCATTCACGAATCACATTGTGTGGTGGTCATCTTTATCAATACTGCAAAAATAAGCTCGTACAGTTTTTACTCCGATCCAAGTAGCTTCCACCATTTAACTCGTGTTTTGTAATCTTAAATGTTAAAGGAAATAAATTCGAAACAACCACTCCTAATCTTTGCATTCTCAGGCACAGTCAACAATTGTGTTCCAAATACGAGGTAGGTCCAGCTATTCTCAGGTATAAAATCAGCTGCAATGCTTAACTATTCACAGAGACCAATAATGTGGAGGGCCAGAACAATTTATTCTAATTTCAGCAGCACCAGTTACTATCACCGGGAAAAAATAAAATAGCCTGACTTGGAAATAGTTTGTAGTAAACCATTGGACTTGGACAGATATTTCAGTTGCATTGTTTCTATCAAATTGATTTATCTTCCTCTCCTCATCTTCCTCACTTCTTCATCAGTCCTTTAAGTACTTACCATTCACAACAACAACAATAACATCAACAATAAAAATAACAAGAAGAAGCATAACAATCAGCTTCTAGGATGACATAATATAGTTAGTCACCTGGTTTGGATCAAGCTTCTTCGGACAACATTCTTGGAGTAACAGGTAGCTTCTCTGACCACACTAAACAGAACATTATTACTTACTAAACAATAAGCCATCCTAAGTCTATTGTTTCCTTTTGTCATGCCACAAGGCTCCTAGGCTATTCTAGGGATACAAGGGCTACCATATTACTTACTAGGCACTTAAAGCATGCATTAGTTACTAATATGTAAAAAAAAAACAAATTTTGAACAGTGTTAAGGGAGAAATCAGTCATCAGCCACCAAATTTCTTGGTGCTTTGGGCATTTGTTCCAACCACATGAGGTTAGGCATCGATCTTCGTCTAAATCAAGAAGTGAGCATTGAGTTCCCTTTTTAACGTTTTCCAGTTCACATAGTAGGATGCATGAAATAACCAAAAACCAACAGATTCAGAGGTTAACAGTAGCTGTTTAATGCGGAAACTAACGAGAAATATAGCAGATGAAAAAACAATTGTTGTGGTCAAATTAAAAGTTGTCATTTGTTTACGAATGGAAAGAGATCAGGAAAGGGGGAGGTGAAGCGGTTTGGGGACTAGGGCTGCCAAGGATGAAGCCATCAAAACTCCAATCACATATAGTGACATACCATTGCATTTAAGCATACTGCATTCCATATCAGGATAAGATGTCATCATGATCATCAAAACTTCAAATGCAAACCAGAAGGATCTGTCTGAAAAGAGTACAAAAGGATTCAAGCTATATGAGATGTGTGCAGATCTTAAGAGTGAATAAATAACTTGAAGCTAAGGTAATACAATTAATCTCTTAACCAAACAAAGGGACCAACTGATTAATAAAACCGATAAAAGTTCAAAACATGCAAGATGGTAAAAAATGCTCCTAAATGAATTCAATGATTTGAAGTCTGATTTGTCAAAGAGTAGCCTACAGATAAAACCCTTCAATTTTATCATGTAAGACATTCGTCAAGTCTAAATAGCAAGAAAATGAGAACATCCAGCTGTTAACAACCTTTATCTTTCTACCTGCTATTGATTTTAGAAGAATAAAAGAAACAAAGCAGCTACGTATAGCAATAAGCAAATTTCATATCACATAGCAAATGAAATGTTGTACAAATCCTTGTTTTTGAATATGATAATGATCGCTGTAACACTAACTCCAGCGAGTCTCAACAAACACCAAGTATTCTAATGCATCAGCGAGAAAAAGAAAAGGCCTAGCTTCATGCAACGATATGTGGACCGTGGAGACTGGAATGTAACTAGTTCAACAATATCTAATTATATGAATAGTTTCTAATACAAACCAGAGGGAACAATATCATTAATGTCCAATTTGCTCATTTCAGAACACTTTATCATGCAAACTCGTCCAAGTATATGACAAGCAGTTCTAGAAGGGGTTCTGTCTCAAAGTTTGTTTCAAATAACTTACTAATTCTGGACACACAACCATTAACTAGAACTAAGTAATGTTTTCTTCAGAGTGACAACACTCTTTATAGTGTACATGGACACCTGCTTGTGGGAAGTGTCAATACTGACGTCTTTGTGTTTGCACAAGCTTCTTGAAAATTATAACAGAAGATATTAGTAGTATCATCAACAATGAATCCGTATGCTGATAGTTGGGTTCAACAGAAAGACAAATTTACAAATAACAGAGAAGAGAAGCATATGTTAAATGTTAATACAAACAAGTCAAACTAAGAGATCAAGAGGACAAATATATCCCGAAATGGGCTGGTGCCTACCAAAACCTCAATGTCAAGAGCTTAACTAAGCTTTCAAGTGATGCAATTAACTTTAAAGTTGTAATGATTCACAGCTTCTTGTAATTAAATTCAGATCAAAACTCAAAGTTACAACTCCTGATTTCATTTCAAGAAAGCCAGCCAAAGAGTTAGCACAAAAGGGGAAACAAGATAGTGAATGAAAAATCAAACTGACAATGCCTTACATTTGAAGAGGCAGTAAAATGCACATAGGTCTTTGTATAACTTGTCAAAACTTCAGGAGTGACCAAATTTGTTAATTTCATTTATAGTTTTAAAGAAAACAATGACTGTGAAATCTGCTTGGCATATATCTCGATTGCATTAATTCATCAAAATAACGGCAAGCAAACAACGAATACTTGAGCCAGACAAGGAATGAAGATATTATAAAAGAAAAAAGTAAACAAACCATCCAAAACCCAACAGAGAACTGTGGTTATAGAATGCAACAAGCAAAAGTCTACCTTTGTCATTCGCTGATATTCTCTCCTGAATCATCTTCCCCATCAATATTCTCCTCCTCATCATTATCATTTTCATCATCCCCTTCCCTTATTTTTGCAATCTCTGCCTGAGCCCGCTCCAAAATCTGCTTTTTCTGCAACTCCAAATCCCTCTGAAATTCTACCCTCATCCTCTCCAATTCCATCATCTGGTCTCTCTTACTGCTCTCTATCTTCTCATATATTTCTCCAAACTTCTGTACAGAGTCAGCCAACACTCTCAACCCCTTTACGCCTTCGTTTGCACCAAACCTCTGCCCAACATCCTTGTCCCCAGTTTCCTCCTCTGATTCGCATGGACTGTCTCTCATCTCATCATTGCCATTTGCATGCTCCAAATACACCCTGGTGTCCATGAACACGAATTCCCCAGAGTCTAATCCACAAGCTAAAGTAACCCCACCACCTACCCCAAGCTCTTGCTTCATTAGCATATCCATCTTCTTGAAAAAGGCCCACTTGCTACAGTGAAACCCTTTTCCCTTCTCCTTTCTATATTTTCTCCTCAAACCATCCATCATTTGTCTACACTGAACTTCTGTTCTATGAGTCTTCGATACTTGCGACACTTTCTCTGCAACCTCAGCCCAGTCCTCGGATCTCAAGCTGTTCCTACCCAATTGCAAGAACCTCTCTCCCCACACCTCAAGCAACACAAATTTGTCGTGCTCGCCCCAATCGGGCCCGAAATTCCCATCGCCTTGAGAAGAGAATCTACCGCTTCTGGGGGCAAATTCATAGTTTGAGGCCGAGCTTTTCAGCTTTTGGCGTTTTGGGTACCTCTCAAAATCTTGCTTCTGTTCAGAAATACGAGGATAGACCCCATGGTTGTTGGTGTCGTCATGGATGTCATCTGGGTCATCTGACTCGTCTTCGTAATCACGGTGGTTGTAGTGAGTGGCGAGTGGATGAGGATACGAGGGGAAGTTTCTGGAGCGATTCAGAGGGTGAGGTTTTGGTGGGTACCTGGCATCATCCTCTACCTCTATCTCGTCCATAAACTCTTAAACACAAATTAGCTGGCTAAAGTTGGATGTCAATTCTGATTTCTGGCTTGGACAACTTTTTAAGGATAGGTGGAAGACAAAACTATAGTCTTTGGCGTACCAAGTTTCGAGGTATTTGTATATGAATATGAAAAAGGGTGTAAGAATATAGCCACAGTAGTGGTCCAACAACCGCCACTAGTAAATTAAAGAGAGATTGAGATGAGTGAGCCGAAAATTGTTCCCCGCCTCTAATCCTAATCAAGGGCCATTGCCACACCATCCGTATCTTTCCATCCCTAATGCATAAAATGTGCTAAGCCAGCATAAACTTGCAAGGTGAATTGACATATATATTGTAGCTTCATTACAAGGACTCTAAACAGCTCAGGTTGCGGCAGAATTTAAGAATTACGATCTGAAACTCTTGAAATTACGTTACCATATGGAGCAATAGTATGAAAATGAGAAAAGGCAGCTTTATCTTCGTAAAATGCACTTCTGGTGAGATCACTTTCCCTGTTCATAGCTAATAGAATGAAGCATTTTTATTTCAATATAATTACAGCCAAGTTGACATCTTCAAAATGTCAATCAATCCAAGCCAAAAATAATGAATCAAATTAAACAAAAACCATTAATTATGGCTACATATCTTGGCTTTGTTTTGAGATTACATTTTTGCATTCCCAGAAGTCTGAATCCAATGCCAGCACATGTTCATCACCGATGCGAGCTTTCCGCATAAACAAAGACTCCATCAGACAGACTCCATATGCTTATAACTTCTACGTTTTGTGGGGAGCAACATTATGGAAGGAGAGGAAGACAAAAACATGTCGTCTCCGGGTCTAGATAAAAAGAGAAGAAAGGAACTAGGCATCTCTTGCATGTTGAACACCGAAGTCAGCGCCATAGTCGCCGTACTCCGTCGTCCCTCGGATTCCGCTGCCCCTTTTCTTTCTCAAGAAGAGAGCTACGACACCCCTACAATTCAAGGCTTGAAATCTCTACGTGCTCTCATTTTCAATCCTCAGCAAGAATGGCGTAGCATAGACCCTTCCATATATATCTGCCCGTTCCTTGATGTGATACAAAGTGATGATATTCCTGCTACAGCCACGAGTGTTGCCCTCTCATCTATCCTTAAAGTACTCAATCACAAAATCTTTGATGTGAAAACACCTGGAGCTAGAGATGCTATCAATTCAGTCGTAACTGGGATTACCGGTTGTCGCCTGGAGAAAACGGATTCAGTATCTGAAGACGCTGTGATGATGAGAATTCTGCAGGTTTTGACAGGTATCATGAAACACGAGGCTTCAGTTTTGCTTGCAGATCATGCTGTTTGTACTATTGTCAATACGTGTTTCCAAGTTGTTCAACAATCTGCAAGTAGGGGGGATTTACTTCAACGAAATGCCAGATACACAATGCAAGAATTGATACAGATTATATATTCGAGGTTGCCAGATGTCGAGGTAAAACCCGGCGAGGAATCAGAGTCTGATACTGAAGATGTGGATACGAGTAGTGATTTTGATTCCGGGTATGGTGTTCGTAGTGCAGTTGATATTTTTCACTTCCTTTGTTCGTTGCTTAACGTGATGGAAGTTGTAGAGACAGAAGGGTATACTTATCATACGGTTGATGAGAATGTTCAGCTTTTTGCCTTGGTTTTGATAAATTCTGCAATAGAGTTGAGTGGAGATTCCATCGGAGAGCATCCGAAGCTTTTAAGAATGATCCAAGATGATTTGTTTCACCATTTGATTCACTACGGGACATGCTCAAGTCCACTTGTGCTATCCATGATTTGCAGTACTGTTCTGAATACCTATCACTTTCTTCGTAGGTTGGAATTTTGATATTCGATAACTCTATAGTGCATGATATTCTAGTTTTATTTTTCATTTTTTTAAAAATCCTAAACAAAGCAGGATGTCTCTGTGGTTGCAGGTTTATTCGTCTCCAACTAGAAGCATTTTTTGGGTTTGTGTTGTTGAGAATTGCAACTTCTGCGCCCTCAATTCAACTCCAAGAAGTTGCAGTCGAAGGGATTATAAGTTTTTGCAGACAACCGACATTCCCAGTAGAAGCGTATGTGAACTATGATTCTGATCCCACCTTCCGAAATATATTTGAGGAAATAGGGAAACTGCTATGCAAGCTCTCATTTCCTGGAGCAAGTTCCTTGACTGCTATACAAGTCCAAGCCTTTGAAGGGTTGTTGATCCTGATACATAACATTGCGGATAACATTGACAAGGAAGGTGACTCTAGTCCTTCTGGACCATACCCTGTTGAAATTACTGAATACAGACCTTTCTGGGAAGACAAACCGAAAGATGACTTTGAGACTTGGGTAGAATGCCTGAGAATGAGGAAAGCGCAAAAAAGGAAGCTAGTACTTGCTGGGAACCATTTTAATGCAGACGAAAAGAAAGGTTTGGAGTATATGAAATATTGTCAGTTGGTCTCTGACCCTCCAGATCCAAAAGCCTTGTCCATCTTCTTCCGCTACACACCTGGGCTTGACAAGAATACGATTGGTGATTTTCTTGGTGACCCTGACGAGTTTCACATTCGAGTTCTTAAGGAATTCACAGAAACGTTTGAATTTACAGGCATGATTCTTGACACGGCCCTCCGTACGTATCTTTCAACCTTCAGGTTGCCAGGGGAGTCCCAAAAAATCCAGAGGATCCTTGAAGCTTTCTCCGAGCAATTTCATGAACAACAATCTTCAGACATCTTTGCAAGCAAAGATGCAGTTTTAATCCTTTGTTACTCTTTTATTATGCTTAATACGGACCTGCACAATCCTCAAGTTAAGAAAAAGATGACAGAGGAGGAATTTATCAGGAACAATAGGGCAATCAATGCAGGGCAAGATCTCCCTAGAGAGTATCTCTCTGAGCTTTTCCACTCGATTGCAACCAATCCAATCACACTTTCTGGTCAATCAGGTCCAGTTGAGATGAACCCAGGAAGATGGGTGGAACTGATTAATCGGTCCAAAATTGTTCAGCCCTTGATCCTCTGTAAGTTTGACCGTCGAATAGGGCGAGATATGTTTGCTCGCATTGCTGGTCCATCAGTAGCAGCTCTTTTCGCCTTCTTTGAGCATGCGGATGAAGATGAAGTGTTCCATGAGTGCATAGAAGGACTAATATCAGCAGCTAGGATAGCTCAATATGGTTTACACGATACTCTTGATGAACTCATTGCGTTATTCTCAAAATTCACCACTTTGTTAAATCCATATGCCTCCTCAGAAGAAACATTGTTCACCTTCAGCCATGATTTGAAGCCACGAATGGCTACTCTAGCAGTTTTCACCATAGCAAACAGTTTCACAGATTCCATTAGAGGTAGTTGGCGGTATGTTGTGGATTGTTTGCTGAAACTCAAAAGGCTTAAGCTCCTTCCCCAATCTGTGCTTGAATTTGATAGCAATTGTAATTCTCCATTTGAAAACTCTGAAAACATGAGAAACGAATCGGGTGTGATTTTCCCGACCCATGACTCGAGATTTGGCAATCGTCAGAGTTCTAACATAATAAGTCGTTTCTCACATTTTCTATCAATAGATACAATGGAAGATTCAGTGGCACTTGGGTTGAATGAGTTTGAACAGAATCTGAAAATTATCAAACAATGTAGGATTGGTAGCATGTTCAGAAGTAGTAGCAACATACCAGATGATGGTTTACTAAACATTGGACGTTCTTTGATATATGCAGCTGGCGGGAAAGGCCAAAAATTCAGCACACCACTTGATGAAGAGGAAACAGTTGGGTTCTGCTGGGATCTGATAGTTTCCATCACCTTGGTAAACAGTCACAGGTTTCAGAACTTTTGGCCTTCATTCCATGATTATTTGTTAGGGGTTATTCAGTTTCCTTTGTTTTCCCCGATTCCATTTGCTGAGAAAGCCATTGTCGGGCTTTTCAAGGTATGTATTGAACTCCTTTCTACATTCAGAGCAGATAGAGCAGCAGAGGAGCTGATTTTCAAGTCCATTAACTTAATGTGGAAACTTGATAAGGAAATTCTTGACACATGTGCCGAGAGCATAACTAGTTCAGTGAGCAAGATCCTCACCGAATTCCCTGCAAATTTGCAAACTCACCTTGGATGGAAATCAATCCTCCATTTATTATCCATTAGTGGCAGACATCCAGAAACATACAGTCGAGGGGTTGAGGCTCTGATCACGCTGATGTCAGAAAAAACCCATATTTCAAGAACAAATTATGCATATTGTGTGGATTGCGCATTTGGATTTGTTGCACTTAAGAATAGTCCACTTGAGAGGAATTTAGTTATATTGGACCTTCTGTCAGATTCCGTACACTTGTTGATCCAATGGTACAAAGAATTCTCAGACCCTGGAAGCAATTTTAGTTCAGCAAGCATTGCCAGCAATTCCTCCTCAGAGGATAACTCCAAACTTTTTGGTTCATCCAATTTTGCCTTCAATCTATTTGTGAAACTATGTGAGGCATTCAGGAAAACCAGCTTAGCTCGACGAGAAGAGATAAGAAACCATGCGATACAGTCACTTTGCAAAAGCTTTAACCTGGTTGATGAACTTGACCTACCCCCTGCCAACTGCATCAGCTGTTTTAATCTTGTGGTGTTCGCCATGGTTGATGATCTCCATGAAAAGATGTTAGAGTACTCGAGACGTGAGAATGCTGAAAAGGAGATGAGAAGCATGGAAGGGACTCTGACAATTTCCATGGAGCTCATGACAGACGTGTACTTGCAGTTTCTAAAGCAGATAACAGCTAGTCCAGGGTTTAGGACATTTTGGCTTGGAGTGTTGAGAAGAATGGACACGTGCATGAAAGCTGATCTGGGTGAATATGGTGAAACCAAATTGCAGCAAGTGGTTCCAGATTTATTGAAAAAGATGATAATGAAAATGAAGGAAGAGGAGATTTTGGTGCCAAATGAAGGTGACGATCTTTGGGACATCACATACATCCAAATACAATGGATAGCTCCTTCGCTCAAGGAAGAGTTGTTTCCTGAAGTGGAATTCTAGATGTTCACTATTACGAATATGAATCCTTTAGTTCCTAGGTTGTAGTAGCCAAATGCAAAAATTTCAGTCTGGGATAGGTTCTTTTTTGTTTGGGAACTTATGTCATGTGAACAAGCTCATGACATTTTTCTCTTAGAACGAAATTGCAAAGCAAGAAAAAGATAAAAAGATTTACTTCTACCATTGCAAATTGCCTTAAAGCACGATGTTGATGCAATGTACTTACATGCTTATTACAAATACTTTTCTTGGTTTTCTTGTTCAAATTTACCTCAAAATACTCTATATCGGATATTTTTGACATTTCTCGTAAAGTTAGACAATATTTAATTACTTTTTCAGTTTTTAAATAATTTATCAGTTAAGTTACGTAATTTGATCTAAATAAAGATAATAAAGTGAGTCAATAAATAATCTAAGTCAATGGGCTAAAGCCCAGGTGAAAAAAGGATTCAAATCAGTGTAGATCAGACACATATCGGGCTTGTGATAGGGAAGCCCGATATAGAAGCTATATATAAAGATTAAGGTCTCCTATAGTTACTCATGTCATTCGTAAGCATACAGAATCTCTGATTTGTTAAGAGAACTTACGTATTGAGAAAACTGTATAAAGGTGTTAACTATGATCTGGTGAGGAGTTTGTATGAAGGTCTTGGTTGATTGAAGCTCGTTTCAGCATTGAAAACCACCTCAAAAGTGTGATGGAATCGAAAACAGATATTTCTACATTTACTTCATTTATTTTCATTTCACGTAGAATTCGGGACACTTAATAAGGCTCATGCTATGTGTTATACATGGTATCAGAGCGGTTATATGATCAGGTGGTTAAAAATGAAGTTTTTTTTTTATCCATTAAGGCTTTTTTAATCCATTTTTTGACTTTTTTTTTACGTATATGAATGTGTGAAAGTGGTGTACATGAAGTTAGTTACAAAAAATAAGTCGAAAACTGGCCATAAAGCGTGAAAAAGGGCTTTGGAGTTGTCAAAAATTGTCTTTACCATCAACAGTGACAGAGAATGTCGGTCGTGTCTTGTACACCCGCCCAACTTATGAACAGTGCAGGCGGAGAGGCAGTTTGACAGGCGTGTGTGTTGCACATGCCAACCATATGACAACACTTGGCTTCACCATGTTTTGGCCGCCAGTGCACGTGCTACACACGACATGAATTCCCATGAGTAGCGTCAGGATGAATGCACCCACCAGTTGTCCTGACATGTTGTGAAAGCGGGTGCGGAAGTGTGGTCAATACGTGTGTCATATAGGATCGGCGCATCTGCGTGTATAGTCGCATGAGCCACAAACTCCAACAATGGTCTAGCGCGTCGATGCATGTATGGTTCGTGTAGCGCATGGGTTAGACGCATATGGTGGGGTGTTTGTGTTGGAACCCGATCAGGAAACCGGATCCCAACCGAAAAACGAAGAACGAAGGAATCGAAAGCGAATGGAAACGGAAATTTCGCATCGAAATTTCGAATCGGAAACAAAGCAATAGCTGAAGCGAAACGAAAA
>JANIJH010000008.1:54103278-54117214 GCA_024520975.1 Erythroxylum areolatum | reverse complement strand
TAGTCCATTTATACAATTGTGTATAAATAAATGTTTATACGTGTGCAATTATTGATGAGTGTGCAATGTGTGTCTTGAGTAAATAGGTTGTGCAGGTAAAGTGTCCGCATTCAGGAATTCTTAGAATTTGAAAGCAAATCCTAATCTGGAGCGTACTGTGAATAGACCAAGATGGTCTCACTTTATTATTCGTTATTTAGAATTTTGTATTATATGACTATTGAATGATTATGTAGATGTGATTGCTTATGTTGGTTCCGGACAGAAGGTCCGATGATTGTGATGTTTGATTCGGATATTGAAGTGCTACCTGAATGTGAATTGGATGAACTAAGTGTATTTAAGTGATTGCTAAGTGTGTTCTGAAAGTGTAATTGCATACAAGTGAAAGTGTGAATTCAAAACTACTTGTTGAATGCCGGACTACAATTCGATGATAAGCAAATATGCACTATAAACTCTTTATTTGAGTGAATGCTCCTTGATTCATGTTTCAATTAATAATTCCAACATGCAGACACTAGATTAATACTTTATAAAAATCCATTCCGAACATATCAAGAATTGTAATGAAACACATACGAGTTCACCACTCATCAAGATTATAGTTCTTAATAAGTGAATGCTTAAGTTGTATGTTTTAAGATTAAAGTAACGGCCCACTTTATTCTTGAAAACATACTTGATTCCAGATTCATTTAATTGTGCCATTATCGATAGTCGATTACTATCATGATAAGAAACTCATCATTCCCTTTAAGTAAACTCCTTTACTTATATTGAGATAAATCGTAACACTACAGCCTAAACTATAATCAAACGACCAACTTGATTATTCAACTGTGATTGCTGATTGGAAGGTTTCGCCGTGGCGAGAGGATGTGTTCGCCGTAGCGAACTTTTCCATGAAGATTTAATCAGTCATCTTCAGCTTTTGCCGCGACACAAACATTACATTCGCTGTGATGAACTTTTCCCGAAATGTTTCTTTAATAAATATGCAAGTTTCACCGTGGGGAAATGTCCATGTCACCGCGGTGAACTTACCTGATCGACTCTATTGACTTGTTGACTTATGCTCTTTTGCTTCACTCCTTAGCTCTACTTCTTGAATCTCCTACAATTACAAATAGTAGTTTGCAGTATCAATTGTCCCATGAAAATAACTTAGCACAATTACTAATTATTTGTAACGATTTTACCCTCAAACTACATTAATTCAAGACTAGCACTTAAGGATAAAATTAAGCACAAAATCTGAAAATAAGAGCCAAGAAGTATAATAAAAACCCTGAAATTGTCACCAATTGTTATAAAAAACTTGGGTTCAATCAACAGAATATTAGGAATATGATCAAATAAGAGAAAGATGGTAGAATTTGTAGTAATACAACCTTAATTAAAATCATAAATTAAGGAAGCTATAGTTTTTGATTGCTAGAATAAGAAATTGGACCTCAAAATGTGAACTTAAATATAAGTGATATCTAAGGGAAGTTCCTAGAACCACAGGCTGATAGAATTGGTATATGTTTCAAACTAGAGGAGAGCTTTTAAATGGTTACTATGAAAGGGTCCAAGAGGAAAAAAAATACTTCTAATTCCTAGAATAGACGAACATCTTAGCATAGAACACTAAAAGGTTGAATGGCCCTAATAAATAACATATTTTGATGGATTTTGTTAAAGAGAATAGGCCTTTCATCATTGTCCTTTTGGAGACAAAAAATAGTAATCATGTATGATCCCTAAGTTGTGGAAATTTCTCCACTAATGATGGAAGAACAACTAATTCATCTACAAGCAAAAAATAGAGGGCAACAATACAAGGTTTCAGCTAACTTTTATGTATAATTTTAATTTTTTCTTTTCGAAGATGTTCTTTATTGAGTAGGATAAAGCAATTAAGGGACATAATGAATTAAACTTAGTTGATTATTTAGAATGTCATCAACATGATGGATTTAATAGAAGAAAAAGGCAATTTTGGCAATTAAAGTCACAAAAATGAATTTCTAGAATGTTGTATATATGCATAAGCAGTGGATCTGAAAATGAAGCATTATTTCAGATATGGAACAATAAAAAAGAGGATAGGTATTTTATGTGGAAAAAGCTAGATAGAAATTTAGTGAATAGTCACTTGTTCAAAACATGTTCAAGGTAAAAGTTATAAGTTTTCACTTTCATGTCAATAATAATCTACTTGAGACATAAGGATTTAAAGAAGCTTGGATCAGGTGCATTTAAATAAATGTTAATGGGATCAATATGCTCAAATGCATAAAAGACTATAAGCCTTAAGGGAAGAATTGAAAGCTATCAACTACAAGAACATGTTACACACTAAAAGAGAATTTGAATAGGAGAAGGTTAAGTTAGAACTTACTCAAAAGGCATTATATGAAAATCCTCAAGACAAATTATTACAAGAGAAGGAGAAAAGGGCAATGATGCATTACAATATCATGAGTAAGAGTAACATTTGATTAATCAAGCAAAGATCTAGATTCTTATGGTTAACTAATATGGACAAAATTACACAATTATTTTATAGATCTATTTAACAAAAAAACAATTAAAAATTCTCTTCATTTAGATCAAAAGATGATAAAGTTCTAAATTCTAAAAAGGAGCTACACAATCAAACACTCAAGTTCTTTACTAATTTAATTGGATCAGTTATAAGGATGTTTTAATAGTGGCCACTCTCAAATATTTCATTGAAGATCAAATTCTTAATCATTTATTGAATAATCCAACAAAATATATTGAAGCTTTTAAAATAAAAAATGATCATTTTCTCCTTAAACCCTAACAAAGCTTTAGGACTAGATGGTTTCAATGAAAATTTTTTCTTAAAAAATATCAACGTTAGAGTTCTTAGAGAATGGAAACATGCTAAAGGAGCTTAACAAAACCTATATTTGCCTTATTCATCAAGTACATTCTCCAAACACTATAAAAGATAATCGTCTGATTTCTTATTTCAATTCCATATATAAGATGTTTGTAAAGATTCTAGCTAAATGATTAAAACTAGCACTGAGTTCCACTTAGTGGACTCTACCCAAGTAGTTTACATCAATAGGAAATCAATAGGGGACAATATCCTTATGGAACATGAGCTTCTCAAAAACTAATCAAGCAATAAATGTTATAAGAAATGTGTCATAAAAATAGAATTCTATAACACTCACAAATTCTTGGATTGGAATTTTATGCTTAATATATTACAAGCTTTTGGTTTTCTCAATCTTTTTAATTAATGGGTTTCTCAATACTTCAAAACTGTTTTATATGGAATTCTAGTCAATGATAAGCCTACCAATTTAGTAAAAGGTGCAAGAGGTCTAAGATAAGGGGATCTTATATTCCTTATCTATTTGCACTGGTAATGTAAGTATTAATTAAATTAAGGAAGAATATGATCAGTAGGGACTAGAGTTTTAGGTTCCATTCTATATGTAAAAGAGTGGAAACTTTAAGTTTCTCTTTTATTGATGACTTAATTTCTTTTCAAAAATAGAACCCAGATGCATAAGTTTACTAATGAAAACTTTAAACACTTTCAAATCCTTATTGAGGCTAGATATAAACGAAAAGTTGCAGGTTAGTTTGCTAACTTAACAAGGACCAAGATTTCCAAGTCTCCCATCTATTGTTTAGGAGTCCAAACAATAACTAAAAAGATCTACTTGTAGAGACTTTAAACCACTACTAGAGAAGATCAAGGTAAGAATATCCAGTTGGACAAATAGAATATCCTCACTATAACAAATAGAATCCAACTTATCAAAGTTGTCCTTAATAATTTACATGTTTATTCATGCTGATATAACTGGGTTTTAAAGAATATTTGTAAAAACTTAGAACAAATGATGAGGAGGTTCTTACGGGAAGAAATTATGAAAAGGAAATATATGGTAAAGTTTAGGTGGATTGAGATCTGCAACGTTCAAAAGGAGGCAGGACTAGGCATTCTACTAGTTAAAGTCAACAATCAAGTTATAATGCTAAATAGATTTTAGAGAATCCTAGTCAATTAAAACTCTCTATAGCTGAGATGGATTGATCAATATTTCATAAATGACCGAAACCTATATCTATTCCAACACAAAACTAAATGTTATATCCCTTTTTTAACTTATTCTGACTTAAAGGATAACTTTAAAGGTGAATTTGAATACTTGATTGGAAATGGAAATAAAAATGTCCTTTTGGTATAATAGTTAGTCTTATTTAGGACCATTTAATGAGGTTCAAGAGCTAAATTTTCTAAAGAGTTCTTTACCAAAAGATGCTATAGTTCAATAGGCTCTAACTACTTATCAAAATGTCCTTACAAATTTGAATTATGCTAAGCTATTTCATTACAATTAATAATAGAAAGGGAGGATTAGATTAGATGGAAAAGAGATAACTAGGAAGCATTTACAAATATATCATGCAGAGAGCTCCAAGAGGCAGAAGCATTTAGTTCTATGGCATAAAATAGTCTAGCACACTGAATTTCCTAGAGCTTCAATTGTGTTATAACTTGCAATAAATGAGAAATTAAGTATTTGTGGCTTGTAATGAAAGATAAATTATGTACACTCTCAAGTTTAAAGAAATTCCCTAGGGTTTTAAATAGGTGTGTGCTAAGCAATCAAAAGGAAGAAATAGTAAGTCATTTATTTTTTAAATGTCAATACTCATCTAGCATACGGTAACAAATCAAGACTAAATGATACTGCATTCCCATCTTCCACTTGGCTAGACGTTATATAATGATGCAGCTTATACCATTAAAAGAAATTTGTTGAGTGGATAGTGGCAAAGCTAGCTTTAAGCTACATAGTTTACATCATATGGCTAGAGAGACTTCACAAGGGAATCAACTGATGCATCAAGGTTAACTGCCACAACAATTAATTTCATAAATGAACAATTAACAACTCATAAAAGACAACTAGAATTTAGTCATGAAATAACTCTTAAATGGACAATTCAATATATTCACATACAAAATAATTCAGTTTAAATAAAGAAACTAAATCAATGATGTTTAAAGAAGACAAAAACTATGCAGGAAACTGGACAATTGATTCATCTATGAAACATGATCTCAGCACTAGATAAACTGAATCGTACAAGCCAATGACATATGCTAGTATTCATAACACTCAAAGGAACGTAAGAGTGAGGTAGCTCATATCTTCTTCTCTATAATGGATTCAAGAAGTTAGATGAAAAGCCAATTTCTAGGAGTGAGAAAAAATTTTAGCTTAGAGGCTCGACATGTAGGCCTTGATCATCATCTCCATGAGCATATTGGTTCAAGAGATAACAAATATCACTAAAGTGTGAGATGTGGCTATTTTCTACGGAATAAAAAATGTGGGCTATCAGGAGTTGAATTTTAGGCTTTGCTTCTGTAATTTTCTAAAGAAAGTGGACTCTTTTATAACCATAAGTTTTGTTCAATGTGAATAAATTATTTTAACTTCAAAATTGTTATATAGATTGATCATAACTTTCTTATCCTAACTTTGATTAAGATGATTCAAATGAATGTGTAAAGCTAAGAGAGATAATTTTATTTTAAACTTATGACTAAATATAAACTAACAGGGAAAATTTTTAGATATAAGAAAGCCTAATTTCTAAATATTTTTCATATTCTCTTATTTTAAACTTAGGATTAGCTACCAAAGGAGAGAGAAATAAGTTATAGGAGTATAAAGTATAAATTTTCAAGAGAAAAAATCAAAATTATCCTAAAAACTCAAAGATTACGTCAAAATATTGAGATCAACTTTGGAACTATTTCTATTTTTAATTTCTTTCGTTTCTGTATTTCTCTTATTAATGTAAACATGATGAGTGGTTGATTAGTTTATATGTTTAGATAGGAAAGAACCCTATTACTTTTTCTACATAAATTGATTTAATTTTATTTATAATATAGATTTATATCTATGAATTATCTTTGATTATTCTTAATATGGATTTATTTATGATGACATTTAGAAATGATTTAAATTCATTTGCAGAAACCCTAAGAGAGCCTACTTGTGGGTGGACTATGACTTAGATGGAATAGGTTGAATAAGATGTTAGAGATAGAACTACATGATCTCTTTGGTGGTACTATAAAAACATTAATTAAATTTTTTAGATCTTAATGCACTCAATATGTGTGGTTGGTTGAATAATATAGTTTGAAAAGTTGTATCAAAAGTTTGTTAATGCATTGGTTGACTAATATGCAATATGATCAAACAGTGCTATTGTTACTAGTTTTTGTAGCAACTAGCTTTTGTTTTTAACAACTATTTAGGTAAACCATATATGAGTTATAAGAGGATTATTTTGCATACTAAAATATTTTTGAGTTCCTTAGTAGGCTAAAGAATGCTTATTTACATTATATAAAATATATTAACCCTTTTTTCATCAGTGTGAGCAAGCTGAGTTTTTGAGTTGTATACTTATTGTGATTAGGAAATTGCTTAGGCTACAATTTATGAGGGTTCCTTTTAACCTTGGATAAAATTCACAAAGGATTATTCTTCATCCACGACAAAATAAGATAATTATAAGAATTCTTCTTCACTTGTGGTGAAAAAGATGTTTTATAAAGAGTTATTCTTCACCTACTAAAGAAAGAAGATGGTAAATTTTCAAGCGGAGCTTCATGGTGGGTGTAATCTAAAGATCATTTACTCATACCATAGTAAATTAATTGTCTCTCTTTCCTTTCTCTCTTTTATTATTGTTAAGTTTCTTTTATGATTATTTTATATAAAATTTTTAAAATGATTCATTAGAGGAAGAAATTTATTCATCAGCTTAAACATAGAACAAATAGTGAGTACTCTCAATTCATATCTACTCCTCTCATGTGTTATTCCAGGACCAACAAATATTTTGTTATTATTAGTAATATAAACTATACCTGATATGTGCTTAATTGATTATACATTTTTCCAAAATAATTAGTGATTAATGTTATGAAATGTTTAAGACATTCACTTTAATTTATATTTGGTTTTAGGAACAACTTGGAAGCGAAGGAGTTAAAGTGATTTGAAAGCATTATAATTGAGCCATTTTTTTTTTAAGATTCACACTCACTTGTCTTCATAAAACAAAAATAAGATGGATTAGATTAGAGTAAGAGAAGGCAAGAAAATACATAAAATGAAGAGCTTAAAGAGTGTAGAACATGGATCACGACCATGCATGGAAGTGTCAGAGGCATGAGACATCTCTCATGCCCATAACACACCTCTCATGGCTATGAGACATTTCTCACCACTTGAGAAATGGTAAACCTATCCCATTTTAACCCTACTTTTTGATATAAATTGATAGAATGTGACAAAAGAGACATGAAAGTTTTGAATCATTTCAAAGAGGTCTCAGATGAGAGGAGAAGAGGGCAATGGAAGCTCTCACCTATGGACATATCCTTGGAGGGCTAATCATCTTGACATCAGTTCAGAGGAGATATCGACACCGAAGAACCCAATTAAGCATATCTATCACTGAGTTTGTTGTTCTATTATGTAAGAATGATTAAATGCTCTATTTGATTATTTTTATGTATGAACCTATTCATAGAATTGAATACAATACGTCATCATTCTTTTTTCGATTTATTTGTGGCAACTAATGGTTTTTAATCATTAGGGATAACATAACTTAGGTTAAATGATGTGAGCTTGTGTGTTTGTTTCCTTGATTAATCTATTTTCCTAATTCATAATGCAGCTATCCAATTAAATTTCAAGTGCTTGTTCTAGGTTGTTTGATAGCTTGGTTTAATTAATAAGCTCTTTTTAATTAAACAAGACCTGAGGGAAAACCATGCTTAATAGAGCTTATTGTTAACTTATAATTAATAGTTGCTAGGAGAGGTATAAGGATAACAATTCAATGAAGCATATTTAAGTAAGCATAGGACGAGATTGAACCGATGATCGGGTCCCTAATGCATTCATCACTTTTCATCATTTTTAGAATTTTTTCTTCAAATTGCTTTTGTTAGTTTAGTTTCATTTTATTTTCTTATTCGATTAACAAGCAAATCCCCCATAAGCTAAACATTGATTACTTTCATTTCAAAGGCTTTACACACACTCTTTGTGTGATCGACCTAGACTCACCACTACTATAGTTATGGTATAGTTATTCTGAGTAGTATTATGACACGCTACGTCAATTTTGATGCTATTACCGAGGGTTGTGGTGTTTTTATTAATTTTTGAATTAATTGGTGTTTTGTATATGTTTGTTTATCATTTTTTTTTACATTTATTTCTTGATCTTTCAATGTTTGTTTGTGTTTGTTTAAAAAAAGAAAAAAAGAGAGACACTACAAAAGAGAGTATGGTACTACAAGAGTATTTCAATTTTTCCTACAACCCATATTCTCAATCTTCTAACTAAGCTTAGAGTGATTAACCAAACTTAGGTTATGGATGGGATAGCTAGCAAGACTATTACGTAGTTGAGCTACAGTATGCACATCAATTCCTAAATACACCAGAATCACCTTATTCCAACTCAGGTTCATCTTTGGAAGAATTACTCAATATTATGACTACTAACAATATTCAATTTGAATAGAGTGTACAATAGTTCTAGTAGAATGAAGGGAAATTTTGGCAAGATACAAGGTCTAGCATCTAAGATTTAAAGAGCTAAGAAAAATCAGGTACATCTTTATAAGAAATAGTTAATTTTTGTGTTCTAATTCTTTGCGATTTCAGCAAGAAGAGACGCAATTCCAATGAGAAACAAGTTTTAAAATCCAAAACTTGGCAAGCCAGATAGGTTAGTTGGCAGAAGCTATTAACTGCCTAGCATCATAAAGCGCAGTGATGCAACCATCTCAACTCAAGTTGTACCTAAGGGATGTTAGTGAAGAGACCTTACATGTGATATCCCATCTATTAAATTGTTAAAGGATCTAAAGTGTTAGATTATTGAGTCACATGAGTGACATCATATAAAATGAATTTGGTACTTTTGTGATATGATTTTATGATTGTATTCATATGCATGTTATTAGCATACACACATGAATTGTGATTTAGACAAATTGCAGTCAGTTGACATATTTTGGGGTATGAAATTAAAATGAATGTAACATGAATGTGTATTTTCCAATATCTTGTACTTTGGATTACCAATGACAAGAATTGATGGACTATAATTGGTAACTTAGAATTTATTGTTACAACTGAGAAATTGATGAATTAAAATGTATATTTAGTCTAGGTAAAATGCTAAGTGTCAAGACAAGTGGATGCATGGAAAATTAAGATGACAGCCTATAAATGAGTGACATCTGGCATAGATAATTGAGTGACATTTGGCATAAAGATTAATTAAAAAATTGCATTGATCATTAAGTGACAAATGGACTAGCAGCTAGGTGACATTTGGCAACTTATGGAATGGATAAATGACTTACATCCATAGGGACATATGTCGTGGTAATAAGGTGACACCTAGCACCTAATGTGTCAAGTTTCTGTAGGAGTAGTTCAACTTTGTTCCATTTTCTCTTTTCTATTACTCTCACCATCGAAACCCTCATAGCTTCTACATCTTGCTTACATTTTATTCATAGTCACCCAATATCCACAAAAAAATCTGCTCAAAGATTTTTGTGTGGATTGTATATTAGAGATTTTATAATGATTGAATTGGGATGGATTGTATATTATATTAATGATGAAGTGTGCTATAAATTGATACATGAACTTGGATGCTTTTCTATCTTGTTCTTGATGTATGAAAATCGTGTGTTATATAGGTTGTTTTGTGGATGAATTAGATTGAATTTTGAAGTACAATAAAGATGAATTTATATTAAATAAAAAGTCCTAGTGTAGTGTTTTTGAAATGGGAAAGAACTAGGACTACATGAATGATAGTGAATAAAAGTTGTTGTTTTGATTTTTTATGCATGAAAGACAATAATTTATAAGCTATCAATTAAATGATTTTAATTTAGAATTAGAGATGAATTTGATAAGGAAATTGAAGTATAATTAAGGTATAAATGAGGTATTTTTAATGGACTACGATGAAGATGTATGAATTTGGTATGAAGATGTTAAAAGCTGCAAAACATTTTGAAGGAAAATGAAGCAGTACCTTAAGTTTACATATCCCATGATCGTGGGCAATGCTTTTAAGTTAAAAAATTGCTTTTTGTGTGATGGTTAAACCATATAAGGGTAAGTTGCTTTACTTTGGTGCATTAGGACATGATTGGGGCTTAAAATGAACCTAGAAAATTGCTTGATTAAGTGATTAAATATTTGATAAGTTTAAGTTGTTAATTGAGGTTATAAATTAAGAAATGGATTGTTTGATATCAATGTATATGAATTTGGGAAGTATGAGTTGTTAATAATATAAAGATGTTCTTATGAATGTAAATGTAATCCAAAGGATATAAGTAATGAAATATATATAGTTGAATGAGAATCGGGAAATTATGTGAATATATAATGCTAGGAAAGGATTGATGAATGTATGATTGATGAATTGAGGCTAACCAAACTTACTTAAGGTATAAACCTAATTGCAAACTAGATATATACAAGCTATGGTGAATGGATGATCAAGATTTGTGAATAAAGATATATTCCTGGGATAGTCAATTGAGCATGCACTGAACATAACACACATAAACATGTGTATGATTGAATAATCATATGATTGATCAACTTAGTAATGTGTGAACTATATGTGTGCATTGCATGATTATAGAAGCATAGGTAGATCGTCAGCATCCAAACATTGCCGGGTCACCAAGGTAATAGCTTATCTAGAGCATACTGTAACTTAGATGTTTTATCACTATGGTTGAATTGTTTTGATTAATGTCAATTACTAAATTGTTACTGATACGATTGTGATAATTCTGGACATTATTGGTTTGAGGAGTTTGATATTCAGGATTATATTCTAAATGTAGGTGAATGTGGAAAAAGTGTTCTCAACTATATGTTGAATGCCAAACTCAGATATGATGAATATGCTAAATGACTATACACACTGAATGAAATTAATTGATAATAGATTATGTGAAATGATGCATTCCATCATATGAATATGCATGATCAAATAAAGGAGTTGTGACTTGAGTGACTAACATGAAAAAGAGCTTAAAGCTCAAGAAATGTGCATAAAGAGCCACAAGCTTAACAATTAATGAACCCGGTATTCACAATAGGTATAGGATAGTATCTGAAATGAGCCCAATATCTACAAGGGATACAGGAAAGTTAAATAGGTACTTGGTTACAACAAAATAAAAATGAAAATAAAATCTCATGTGCATTTGTATATATATATATCTTTACATGTATCATGTGAATGATTACAAAGAATGACTAAATTAAGTTGATATAATGATATGAAATGTTTGTGTACATGTTGATGATATGAATGATTATGTTGAATGATTGAAATATTCTAAAATGATTATATGAAATGTTTGTATTCATAATGGGTTTGTTGAAATATGATGTATATTGTGATCAAGTACTAAATTCTAAATGATGTGATTATGGGATTTGATTATGAATGATGTGAGATATTAATTGAACTGCGTTGTATACTTGTGATGTTTACTTTCTGTTTTACGTAAGCACATCGATGATGATTCACTCACTAAGTTCACAAAACTCATCAAAATTGTAAAATTGATTTTCAGGTTTAGAGGAGATTTAGCTAGTTTATTTGACGTAGCTTTTGTATTTCAACATGGGTTAGTGTTGGGATTAGTTGTACCTACAAATGTCTTAGTTATGTTGTACAAGAATTGTATCTCTCAAATGTTGTATAATGTACATGTAAATTTTAGAAATGAAATGACATTCGAGACTATATATGTTTGTAAATGAAATGGGACAAAATGATTGTGAATGAAATGATTCAAAATGAAGATTTGAAATGCTTTTGATTTGAAATTATTAAAATATGTAATGAGTTGATATGTGATGCCTTAAAAATTTAGAAATGTGACCATCTTAACATGCCCTTTTATAGATTATGTTCTCAAATATCTTTCGGTACGTCGGGCATATGCTCTATGAGCATGGTTTGTTACATTACAGGGTGGAAAGGACCTTGAAATTTTTTAGAGGATTGCTCAAGGTATTGCTTGTGAAGAAGAAACTGAGAAGGATCTTAAAGCAAAAAATTTAATATCATAGCTCATAGGTAAATGTTGAGTCCCTTATTTTTTTTAAGTAACCCTTCAGCTTTATATAACGTATTGGAGAAATCAAACAAAGAGGAAAAAGGCTAAGAGACATTCGAGATATTCCAAGAGTGCGAGTACTCAATAAGGATTGAGATTTTAAAGATAGGGAATATAATAAAAATTAGAGGTCATCAACTCAGGCCCTATCTAGAATAACCTCAAGTGGAGGAAGCAAATGTGACATGATTGCAATTTTTTGATATGAGTAAGTTTTAATATTTAACCTCGATATTTTACTTCTTATTCCAGGAAGCACATCGAGTCTACGTCGTCTTCCTCTTCTCTTTTCCTTTTTCTATTTCTCAATTTCTCTCCTTTAGGGTTTTGTTGTTGTTGGGCCCCATTTTTGGAACCCGACTCTTGCTCTAAAAATCACAAGACGTGAGCGTGTGTATTACCTTGTAGGATTGTTTCAATGAACCCTCATTAGCCATCATCCCATATAGGTGGCGTGCCCATACCAGTCAATTATCAAAAACGAACTCATTTCTCCTACTACGGAACAGATTTTAGGAAACCTCAAATTGAAATTTTAATTTGGCCTCTTCAAACATTTATTCCCCATTGTCTCAAGTTTCTAATGACACCAAAATCATTCAATTTGGTTCAAAAATCTAAAAGTTATAGTCCAAACATTTTCTGGCTATTACTAAACTGACACTGTATATTACACTCAACTTCCTCCCAGAAATTGAAAGTCTTAGATTCCAAATTAAAATTTAAATCCTTCAAATAACTTATATCTCTATGTCTCTAATTTTTGTAGAGGCAAGAATCATCACATTTGGAGCTCAACTAATTAAGATATCACCAAAATACTGAAGCATGTTCAGTAAAAATATGCAATTCATGCTCTTCCAACTGATACCCCTACTTTGATTAAATCCATCTTGTTCAAATTAAATCCAAAAGCTGTAAATGTTTGTGGAGAGATAGAGAAATGTGTTAGGAATCTAATGCTTCAAAAATCAGGTCATTTAGAGGTCTAGAGAAGAACTTATAGCAAAACACTATCTGATGTTCATCAGCCTCCCAAACTTCAAAGTCGCTATCGTGCTTGCTAACTCCTCAAAGTTGCTATCGTGCTTTCTTAAAACCTCAATGTCGCTATCGTGCAAAAGCACGACAGTGACCTTCACCTTTGAACCCCCAAAGTCGCTATCATGTAAAAGCACG
This sequence comes from Erythroxylum areolatum, assembly GCA_024520975.1. Classification (NCBI taxonomy): domain Eukaryota; kingdom Viridiplantae; phylum Streptophyta; class Magnoliopsida; order Malpighiales; family Erythroxylaceae; genus Erythroxylum; species Erythroxylum areolatum. The sequence goes on along the minus strand of JANIJH010000008.1, from coordinate 54,103,758 downwards.
ATAGCGACATCCACTCTTAAGCCTGAATCACATACCCATCTTCAAGTTTTCATAACTTTTGATCCAAAACTCCAAAATTTACAAACTTTATATCAATGGAAAGATAAAAAGAAAGATCTACAACTTTTATGAAGAATGTGAAAACAATTTATGCCTCTGTAAGGGTCAAAATTTCAAAAGAAAACAGTTGTCCAGAAAGTTCCATCCTAAATAGTATCCAAACTTCTAATGATCATATCTTCCAACTCCAGTGTCTAAAAATTTCATACTTTATACCGTTGGAAAGCTAAAAAGATAAGCTACAACTTTTATCAAGACAAATTTGTCTAATGCTTCCTAGATCAATACAGGTTTTCCCTTGAAGTCAGTACACAACTTTTACCCTTATGAAATAGTTGAAAAATTGTCTCAATTTCACTTCCTCTCATGCAACATCATTCTTAACCATCCAACTACATTTCATCATTCATTCCTATTTTC
>JANIJH010000008.1:54062314-54078585 GCA_024520975.1 Erythroxylum areolatum | reverse complement strand
TACATTACATTACATTTCATTATGTTTTAAACATACTATACATAATGTATTGACATAACACAAAACATATTACATGCTTTGAAATCCAAATTCCATCTTGTTTACAAATATTACAAACCATTTATGCAAAATATAAATTATCTCATTATACTGAGTACAAGTCAGTAACATCAATAAACTGAATATTATTCACAATAAAACATAATCTTCATTGGCCACTGTGCTTGTTATTGTCCCAATCTTCAAACCATCCTATATGAACCTAAACGGGGCAAAATCGTTAGGCTAAGCATAAAGCTTAGTGGGGAATAAACTAAACAGGATATAAGCTGACAACTATTTCAAGCAATCGTCCAAACATTCATATATTCAAAATCACATCCGATTATAACCAGTGTTACTTGTCCATTTTCAAACCGAATCAAAATATCATGAATCTCATAATAAAATATAACATATCAGAACAGGTGACACATTTGGTTCAGAGCAAAACTCACCAATTTCAAAGCTGAATATTATAATATCATAACAAAACTTGTCTGTTACAAAATAAAATTTGCTTATTTCAGATTCACGACCTGCACATATAGGCTTCTAAAAGCCTTGAAAGCATATGGTTTTTCTTTCAAAAATGATACCCAAGTATATCTTGAATAATCATCAACACAAGTTAAAAAATATCTCATTCCACTAATGCTATCATGTTGTGTTGGACTAACCAAATCTATGTGAATTAATTCAAGTATGCACGAGGAGGTAATGTGTCTAACCCTTTTATGTGGCACTCTTATCTGTTTACCCATTTGGCATGCACTACAAATCGATTTCCCTTCTTTGTTCATTGTGGCTAGACCCTTCACAACTTCCAATTTTGTCAACATACTAATGAGATCAAAATTTAGGTGTCCAAGCTTTTGATGTCATAAATCAATGTTATTGCCATGTGTGGCTGATTTACAAGTGGTCATAAACTACAACATGTAGCAATTGTTGACTGATTGCTTGTCACTCACAAGACGTTCTTTTAGTTAGTACCATGCATTCATCATTTGTAAATTTAACTAACAAACTATCATCACAAAGTTGGCTTATACTCACTAGATTGGCTTTTAGTCCATCGACATAACAGGTCCTAAATGTAGTATTCGATACATCCACATCCTTGGTAATAGATACTTATTCTTCATTGTGACTTTATTCAATTGCCTGTAATTAATGCACATCTGTAGTGTACCATCCTTCTTCTTAATAAACAAGACCAATGCCTATGGTGAGACACTAGGTCAAATAAACCCTTTATATAGAAGCTCTTGTAACTGCACCTTTAACGGCTTCAATTCAATAGGAGCCATTCTGTATGGTGCTCTGGATATAGGAGCAGTGCCAAGCATGACTTCAATAGACAACTCCACTTCCCTTTCAGGAGGGAGTCCAAGTAATTCCTCAGCAAACACATCCAGAAATTCATTCACCACCAGAATATCTAGCAATTTACCACCCTCCTTCTTAGAATCAAACACAAAATCTAGCTAAGCTTCACATCTCTTCCCAAGGAGCTTTCAGGCTTACATAATAGATACCACATTACCTAAGGAACTAGTGTGGATGCCATGCAATACTATTTTATCTTATTAGGCTTCTTAAACATAATTTTCTTAGCAGTACAAACAATTTTTGCTTGATGCTTAGACAACAAATCCATACCTAGAATCAAATCAAATTCATGAAAAGGCAATCTAATCAGATCTACTAAATATTCATTTCCTTTGATCATAATAGGACAATTCCTAAACACCTGATTAACTAACACACTACTACCTAGGGGATCGGTTACATGAATGTCATACTCTAGCTGATCTATAGGCATCTCCTTATCAGACATTTCTCCAACAGATATAGGAATGAGTAGATCAAGGATCAATCAGTGCATGCATTTTAGAATTAAAGAGAGAAACAATACCAACAATAACTTCAAGTGCATCTTAATCCTCACGAGCTTTCAATGCTTAAGCTTGAGCCAAAGTAGAAGGCATAGCTGGTCGATCCACAATTTCCAATTAGGTACCCAGATTAGGTCTGTTCTGACCAGATCCTACACAACCTTTACCACGTCCTTTATTCCCAACAGATGGATGAGAGACCTCTCTAATGACTTGTGATGTCTGAGATTATCTTAAAGGGCAATTGGCTATCAGATGCTCAGTGCTGCTACATAAAAAACATGCACCCGTAGCCCTCCAACAAATACCTCAATTATGTACAAAGCAATGAGGGCACTTTAGGGCACCAGAATCTCGACCCACAGAGGAATCCCTATAAGTAACAATAGATGAGGGAAAATTTTGTCGCCTTCCTTAAGCCACATAACTCTAAGTAATTTCTAGTGCAGAGGAACCACCTTCCTGACTTTGCTTGCCCGAGGACTAACCTCCTCTAGCAAAGCCCCTTCGTTGACCCCTTACTCTCATAACCATCTCCTGCCTTTCTATTTTCATAGTAGCTTACACCAACTAATGGTAATTCACTTGCTACAAAAGGGTAAATGCTGCCAGATGCTCCTTAATGGAATCTTTCAAACCATCCTCAAACTGATAACACCGAAACTCCTCAGTAAGTACCAGTTCAGGGGCATACTTGCTGTGTCGATTGAATTATTAGTTATACTCAGTAACCGACAAGTTCCTCCATTTCAGGTTCAAAAATTGCTTTCACTTCTCCTTTTTATAAGCCTTTGTAACATACCTAGCTTTAAACTCTTGGGAAAAGAAATCTCAAGTTAGAGGCCCCAGTAGCTGAGGATTCCTCATAAAGAACTTCCACCATTCATAAGCTGCTCCTTGAAGAAGAGAGATAACATAATGCACCATTTGATCTAGTGCAAAAATTATTTCATCTAACACCCACTTTACTTTCTCTATCCAAAACTCAGCTCTTTCAGATTCCTCTAATGAAGTTCCAGAAAATTCCTTAGTTCCATACTTCCACAACCTATAAATCGGAGCCTTAGGTGCAGTCACACAACGCAGTAACATCTTCATATCCTGAAATAACTTAACTAAGGCCTCCCCTTAAGCTGGATGAGGAGGTGGCACTTTAGCTTCAACTCGATTGACCCCAGAAGGTCCAGATATCGATGGACGAGATCGTTTAGGATTATTACTTTCAGTAACTTCGTCAATAGCTTCGTGAGATCTTTCCATCTTTAATTATATAATCAAAACATGGGACAAACCGCATTAGGCCAAAATCGCCTAAACCATGCTTTGATACCAAAAGATATAACACCTACATACCCCCTAGGAGGATATGCAGATGCCACACATAACAGCACCCAAAACATATCATGCCAACAATTCCAAGCATTCTTAGAAACTCAAACACCATACATTACATTAAATTTCATTATGTTTTAAACATACTATACATAATGTATTGACATAACACAAAACATATTACATGCCTTGAAATTTAAATTTCTTCCTGTTCATAAATATTACAAACCATATACGCAAAATACAAAGTATCTCATCATACTAAGTACAAGTCAGTAACATCAACAAACTGAACATTATTCACAACAAAACACAATCTTCATTGGCCACTGCAGTTGTTATTGTCCCAGTCTTGAAACCCTCTTATCTGAACCTACACAGGGCAAAACCACTATGCTAAGCATAAAGCTTAGTGGGGGAATAAACTAAATAGGATATAAGCTGACAACTGTTTCAAACAATCATATAAACATCCACATATTCAAAATCACATCCGATTATGAGTAGTGTTTACTTATCCATTTTCAAACCGAACCTAATATCATAGTTCTCATAAAAAATATAATATATCAGAATAGGTTACTGATATGTGTTTACTTGTTGATATTTTTAATCATTTACACTTAGTATTTATTGAGTTGAAAATGCTTAAGATACTCACTTTAATTCATATATGATTTTAGGTATAATTTGGAAGCAAATAAATTAAAGTGAGTCGGAAGCATTGTATTTAAGCCATTTTCTAAAGATTTATTTTTGCTTGTCTTCATGGAGAAAATAAAAGAAAATAAAAGTAAAGGAGAAGATAAGAAAAATAAAGAAAAAAGAAGAATTGAAGTGGCCAAGCTTGGAAGCCAAGAGCAACAAAAACAATAGTGGAAGCAAAGCTAAATGCAGAAGCGAGGAGCAGGCAAAGACGTACGTTTTGCACTGCGTTGTGCGTAAAATGCAAGCAACGCCTGCACATAACGCATAACGCATAACGCATAACGCAAACGTTGTGCGTTAAATGCAGGCTGAGAAGACACAAGCAACAGAGAAGGAGGATTTAAGGGGTTGTGACCCTTATTTGTCGAATCAATCAGCTATGGTAGACACAAACACAGTGAGCAACCACAGGAGGAGAAGCGCAGGCGTGGGTGTGAAGCAATGGAGAGTTGCGGCTTGTGGCTTAGTGAAGCTCCAATAGCAAGAGTGGTGTGAGAGCAGCCGGACAGCTAGGCGAGGAGGTTGCTCAGAAAATTTATGCATGAGTAGTAGCGAGGGACAATAAACCTGCAATGTTTGTTCGTCCCATCATTTAATAGTAACAAAATTAAGAGATGCAGCTTAGGAAGTGAAGGCAAAACAAAGGGATTTTCGGCTAGGGAGTAAAATGAGGGCTGAAGCATTTTTTGGAAAAAGACCTATGAAGAGCTAGACGTCTCGACGCCAGTTCGGAGGTAACATCGATGCTGATAACTCAAGTTAAGTATTTTTTATTATTTTGTTGTTTATTTCTCTCATTAGGAATTGATTATGTTATCCTATGTTAATTGATTTGGGATTTGTGTATGGATAATCAGATTTTCGTTATTATTCGGTTATTTGTATATGAACTCATCGGGTATTGTGAGTTGATGATTTTAATACATTCATTAAATTTGTTAATTGCAAACCCACTGCTATAATTTCAATATATCCCGTAATTGTTATGTTGAAATTCGTGTGTAGCGATTAATGATTCGTAATCATTAGGGATAACATGACCTAGGTTAAATGACGCATTGTATGTGGTTGTTGCTTTGATTAATCGATTTTCCTAATTCATAATGCTACCGCCTAATTAAATCTAGAGATCGTATCCTAGGTTGTTCGATGGCTAGGTTTAATTAACGATCGTATCTTGATTAAACAAAACCTAAGGGAAAACTCGGGTTAATTTTTAACCCACGATTAATAGTTGCTAGGAGAGATTAAAGAACAACAAATTAATGAAATATGCTTAATTAGGGTGTAGGCCGAGATTGAACCAAAGGACCGGTTCCCTACCGAATTCCCCATTTTTATCATTTTTTGCATGTTTTCTTTAATTTGTTTTTATTAGTTAGTTTTATTTTACTTTCTTCTTTAAAAATCCAAAACCCCCCTTTTTCCTAAACACTGGTTAATTTTATTCCATAAACTTTACACGCACTCTCTGTGGGATCGACCTAGACTCGCCACTACTACAGTAGTAGTCTAGTTATTTTATTTTGACTAGCATAACAATGCGCGGTCAGTTACACATTTGCTTCAAAGCAAAACTCACCAATTTCAAAGCTAAACATTATAATATTAGAATAAAACTTGTTTGTAATAAAACATAATTTTCTTATTTCAGAATAGAGCTCAGTTGTTTCAGATCAAAGCTTATTTATATTAGAACTGAGCATATAATAGAATACAAAACAAGTTAGTCTATTATTCTTTTATACAGAAGTTAGTAACAGGACTAATATAGGAGATACCGTGATCGGTATCATAGAATAGGAGAGACCTATGTCTCAATAACAGAAGACACTGAAGTGTCAGTAACAGGAGACACTGAAGTGTCACAAGAGCAGCTGCAAACCCTTCTAGGTATGCCTATTTACCCATGACTAGGACTTAACAGTTTTAAAACAAAACATGTTCATTTTAGAATTCTCATGTGAGGAACATATTGCAACATATACCACTTTATTCGATTTTGTTCAACTTGACATATTCATTGATTTCCAAACAAACTAACATGTAATACAATTACAAGTATGTGCAATAATGCATCAATAAAGGTATTGAGTTATCACAAATTATGTATATTCACACAATAGAAAGCACTTCCAACACAATCCTAAATATCAAACTCCTCGGACACTTGATGGTCCGAAAATTAACACAATATCATTGTAGAAATTCACAATTCACAAACAACCATATCAAATTCATAATACATAAGCCTTTGGAACTCATTCATTCATGAACACACCAAGAAATTCAATCTTGTATTCATCATTATTAAACCATTCATTCTTTATATTATCATCTCAATTAATAATGCATAATTAAATTAAATGTTAATCAAATTGAATAACAATTTAAGTTCATAACACACCTTAAACAAGTCCAATTAAGTCCCATTATACCAAATAAATTAACTTAACCTTATATAGTTCATCAGTTGCACAAAACCCCATTTTTTTACCTTCCTAATCATTTCCCACAATAGTGGGATAAGTGACCCGAAACCTTCAAATAGCTATTTTCACAGGACAAGTTTTTGGATAAGTTTTGTATGGCCATTCTGACCTAGGAACTCAGGTTTTGAGACAGTATGTTCTTCTAAACAAATGTTTCTATATGTATTAAATTTCAAAAGAAAAATAATTAATGAAATTTGGTTCATTATTAAGAAAGTTATGCCCAAAATACTACAGACTGTTCTCAACCATGAACAGCAACTAGAACTTAACGTCAAGCCAAATTTCAACCCTTGGTGATAGAAATCAAATTCAATTCCTTCATGAAAGTTCTAGATATATGTATCTAGTTTAATATGAATTTAAAATCATCCCATTTTGATAAGCACAAGTCAAGATATGGCTAAAAATACCGATACCTATTCAGTGGAACCATTCTTTCTAACAAGCATCTAGCATGTATCAAGTTTCTAACCTCAATTCTTTCTTAATTCAGTACACATTTTATCCACTTCAAACATCAAAAAATGCATGTAATAACAACTAAACTTCAAATTCAACACTAAGAATCTAGCTAAACCAAGCTTCCAAACAACTAGCATATACCTAAGTTTAATGTGCAACTTTCAGTATTAACATAACAATAGTACAGAACCTTTTTCTAGGTTTAGTAGCTTACAAAAATTCAAGAGATGAAAATACAAAGTCTAGCAAAAATTCTAGAAATTAGAGAGAAAATGGGATTTTTGGTGGAGAGAACGAAGTAAGGTAAAGAATGGACAAAGCTGGATATACTCCAGCAAAAACTTGCTTCATCACCAGCTAGGTATCACTAGCTTAACATGCCACTTAACACTAAGGCATGAGGCCCAATTGCCCACCATTTAAGCTGCCATTTGTAACACTTTAATTAAGCCACTTTTCCTTTTATTATGCTACCAAATGTCACACAATAAATGATGCCAAATGTCAATGTATTAACTATGCCAAATGTCACTAATTCCTAGGCTTAGTCATTCTAATTTCCATGTACCAACTTATCTTGTCACTTGATAATTTTCCTAGTCCAAATATACATTTAAATACCTCAATTCTCTAATGTTATCAATTAATTCCAATTTACTAACTATAGTCCATCAATACCAAAATTCAAGTCATATGCCTTTCACATTCAAATCATAGCACAATTTTAACTCCTATCTCATATGTACTTTCATGAGCATGTATCATTTTAACTAGGGTATATTTTAGGGCCTTATAGGTGAAGGAACCGAGGTCTCATCAGAAATCCAAACACGTACTCAGGCACTACCATCTGATTGGAGAAATCATTGGTAGAAATGATGTCAAGATAGAGAGAGTTCCCACCGATCAGAATATAGTTGATTCGTTGACTAAGCCTATTTCCTAATAGAGTTTTGTGTCACATGTACACGCCTATGGTATTAAATATCAAGGTAATTGGCTTTGGGGCAAGTGGGAGTCTGTTAGAGCAGTACTTTAAAGGCAATCACCTTTAGCACTTATTGTACAAATCATTTTATAATTAATAAAGGCATTTTCAATATTTTGATGTCATACATTTATAGATTTGATGTTCATCTTTAATTGATTTAATGAAGTCCTTGATACAAAACATAGCATGGAGCAAATCATGATGAGATTCCTATCATGTGTAATTATGTTAGTATCTAAACTTTCCCTAGTCATAGGATTAATAAGATGGGATATCATTAATCTAGATAGACTAGCACATGTCATACTCCTTGATTGGATCATGTAATAGATCTCATAAGCTGTAGACATGAATTGTTTAAAGTTAACATGTGGATGCTTACTAAGGGTATTTGGTACATTGGATTGACCTACTATGAGACAATCATAGTAATGGTGAAAGTGTCCTTTGACTTAAGGCACTCAAGGATATCTTAGATATTGATCCTGTGCTTTGACTCCATTCATCAATGCCTTTCAGAGGTTACTCATAAATTGGTGATTGGGTACAACCTGAGGTATTCAGAGGTAACTGGGTAGCCAATAAAGGATTCACCACTCCTGATAGAAGGAGATGATACCCACGACCTCTTATTAGGGTCATTACTCAGGAATCTCTAGCCAGAGAAGATATATGTCATAAAGAGAGTCTTCAATGATATTTAGAGTAATGAGATCCTTAGGACAAGATCTAATACCACTTAAAATAGATGTGACATAGTCAGTTTAGTAAGAGTTGACACTTTGACCATACTCTGAACAAATTGCGGTATAAATGGTGAAAGGATGAATTGTACAGCAACATTGCATATGGAAGGGTTCGTAGTTAAATCACTAACTGTTTAGTCAATTGGGGGTCATGACATGTTGCTAGATACTGCTCTTGACTTACTTGAATTAAGTGTTAATTCAAGTGGCCAACATAACTAGGAACTTAATGGGTTATGCGTATAGGAGATCTGAAGGATAAGTAAAATGGTCTTGAATGGTAATTCAAGATATGAGAGAGTGTTTCAAGATTGTATCACGATGTGATCATGGTAGAAAATATCGTAGGGAATGGATTAGAAACAAGTGTTATTGGCTGCCAATTTGGTTATTAACTTCTCAAAACTTCCATCAATGTGTGTTATTCATGGTCATTAACTTCCCATAACTTCAATTAATGCATGCTATTCATGGTCATTAACATCCCACAACTTCCATTAATGCATGCTATTCATGGTCATTAACTTCCCATAACTTCCATTGATGCATGCTATTTACAGTCATTAACTTCTCATAACTTCTATTAATACATGCTATTCATGACCATTAACTTCCCATAACTCTCCATTGGTGAGGGGGTTATGAAGGGCCAAACGGTATAGAAAATTGTGATAATTTTCGTGCATCTTGTGTAAGAAACAAGTGAAAGAAAGGTTCTTTTCTTACACACACACTTTTTTCCTCTCTAACTCTCATAAGGGTTCTTGTCTTTGCTAGCACAAAGAAAGAATTCTAGCCATCTCCTAATGAGGTTTCATCCTTCTATCTTCATATGGAATTTCATTAGAGATGGTCTACATTGATCGTTGTGGTTTATGATAACCCAATGTGGAGAAGAGTAAAGAACAAATGAGATCATCGGAAAGGTATGTAAACATCTAAAATTTCATATTTTTGTTTTCTATATCTTTATGCATGAGTAGATCTATTTTTTTAGGTTTCATTTATTTTCCACTACATATATTTGATATATATTATGTATGAGATGCATTATCAGAACCTTACAATAATAACAATATGGTTGCAAATAGAATATCAACTTAGGGAAAATGATTGCTTACTCCCTAAAAGTCTTTTCAACATTTGATCAGTGAAAAGTAAAGGAAAATGATCCTTATAGGTTGAATCATTAAGTTTCTTAAAGTTAATACAAACTCTCAAACTATTCATAGTCCTACTAGGGATTAACTAGTTGTTTTTAGCATGCATTATATTCATTTCATCCTTCTTAGTTTCAACTTGCACTAGACTCACCCATGACTAATCCTGTTATCTAAATACTTGAGAACCTTGACCCTTACCATTTCTTTCATATTATGATTGAAAAGAGGTTTTTTTTTCATTTTAGAGGTTTAGTAGTACTTTTTATTCCTTCTAATAAAAGCTTTCACTAGATATGTGTTTTTAAGATTTAAGAGAAGTTGGAATGTAATAGGAATGTCATGGAAAAATTTAATAGTCCAAATATGAGTGAAGTGTAAAGAAAATACAATACCTCTTCCATAAAGTTGATGGGATCATGAATTTTGAAATATGAGCAAAAGAATAATAAAGGTAAATACTTATTGATTATATAGGTCTTGTTAGGAAATAATCTTATAATAGTAGGCTTTAGTAATGGAAATACTTTCATTAAGCTTAAAGCAAAAGAGAGATGGCTTCTATCACAGTTAGTGTAACCTTAAGATCTAAATGGGCCTTTTACCCTATATTTGAATTAAATATTGCTAAACATTGGGGTAGTAATATTATAAAAGGATCCTAACATTATGAATACCATCTAGCTTAAAACTAAACTCTTAGATGGATTATGTTAAAAATGCCTATATGGCTTTTTTAAAATTAATTAGTTGTAGCTAATAATAGTGAGCCCCTAATAGCAAGAAAAATGTAAATACTTTTGTAAGTATTTTTCTTTAATTTCATGTTAAATTACCTTTATTTTACTTAGTTTTTTATATATTTTTAAATAATGAAGAAGATTTACTCTTAGAACTAGATTTGTCAAAAATTAGAGGCTATTTTAAGCAAAAATATTGAAATAATAATAATTTTTGGTTAAATACGATCTAGCTCTTGCTCGTATGTCAGCCTATGCCCTTTATGGATTAATTGTAGAAGAAGACATGACTTGGAATATAGCCTAGATAGAGATTATATGGCATGGAAAAATATAAAGAGTAATAAAGTTTAAGCCATAATTGTGCCTTAAATTGTTCATACCAAAAAAGAAACAAAGACATTTAAGGTATAGGACATGGGCATGCTAAAGCATGTTTCCTTCCTCTAAAGGAAGCATAAAGATCTATCGCCTAGGATATGAGTATGTCCCAATTCATGTCTCAGGTAGATAAATCATATTCAAAGCATAGAAATCTAAATTTTTGGAGAAATTTTGGAGAATTTACATATTTTAACTATTCTTTTCTCTCCGAAAGGTTAATTATAGTTGTCAAGAGGTTCACAAACACTTGAGAGGTCAAATTTGAAGTTATTTCTACTATAAAACTCAAGATCTATACTCACCTTAATATATCAAGTTGTTTACAATATAAGGATCTTCATGTAGAATTTATTTTATCATGATCTTAATTTTATATATTGTTTTTATTATTTGGAAAATGATTTACAGCTAAATATTTTTTTATTTTGATAGGACAAACCCTAGTATTTATCTTTTATGGATTAATTCAAATTGATATATGATGAGGAATTTATATTTATGAATTATCTTTGATTATTTTAAATGTGATTTTACTCATATTAGTGTTGAGATATGACTATTTCACTTGTAAATGATTTGAGAAAGGTTGCTTATAAGAGGAACATCAATTAGTTATTATAGGTTGAATGAGGTGTTAAAGATAGATGCAAACAAAGGAAGTAAAATCAAATAAGAAACAAAAGTTCCTTATAATGACAATAGGGGAGAAATGGGTGATGTTGATGGTAACTTATCCATATAGATGTCCAACAAGAAGAATGTTAACAAAAGAAGAAATAGAGGTTGCCCATGGTTACATTTTATTGAACTCTGAAGAGGTTTAACCTTTCGTGTAGTAAGCTTAAGTTGATTTTTGAAATTGATTATTTAAGTTTTCAAAGTTAATGTTGTTCGACGCTAAAATACATAATATTGCTTTTAGATTATATGAGGAATGGTTATGTCAACTAATGCCTGAAACAACATAGGCTGATATCAATAAAGAAATTAAAAAACACTTTCCTTAATGGTTTGAGAAATATGTAAGTTTTCACTTGCAATAATTGAAATGGTTGAATTATCATATCAAAGTGTTTAAATGAGATTATACTATTTAATATGAAATTTTTTTATTGGCTTCAGAAAATCTAATAAAGAACAAGTTCATATTTGATCTTATGAAAGGACCTTTGCAAACTATTAAATTGTATCTGGGGTATTTTGTTAATGAATAAATATTTCATACAAAATATCATTGTCATAGTATGGCAACAGTAAATAGTGGGGTTTGCATATAAGGAGAATTGATAGATTACTATGGTAAAATTATTGAGATACTTGAAATTGAGTACCCTAAATTGTCAATAAAATAGAGTGTGATATTTAAGTATGAATGGTTTGATCCAACTCCTAATGATGGAATAAAAGTGCACGGCTGATACAATCTAGTTAAAATTAACCAACAAAAAGATTTAGGCAATTTGAACCTTTCATATTGGGGGATGCAAGCGATCTAGGTGTATTATGTCCCTTTTTTCAAACTTACGGTGAGATAAGTAAGATTGGTTTGGTCATTAGCAAAGTAAAGCCTAGAGGTGTTTTTGAATTACAAGGAAAATGAGAAAATAAGAAAATTGAAAGTTAAGTGTTTTAAGAAGATGTTTATGAAATAAAAACATGTGTAACATATGACAAGAATGAACCTTTGAATGATCCTAATAATGAATATTTTGAAAGTTCTTCTAGAGAGGATGAGGAGGGCAAGAGATCTAAAGAGAAGCTTGAGTTTTATTCTAATTCTTCAGAAAAAATATGATGATTATTTTGATTTACAATTAAGTGATGATAGCAATTAATTTATGTTTGTAATAGAATATTATATAAATAAATATATTATTTCATCAATAATATAATGTTATTTTTGCTTAGTTTATATTGTTCTATTACTGGAACATTTAATAAATTGTGAATTTCAAGATAAAATTATGCCATAAAAAAGAAAATAGGATATGATGCTAGCAAGGTTAAGGTTACCATGATTTCGAGCTAGTCCATTTTTAGGTGAAGCATCACATTTTGTCGGTGCTATAGAATCAAGTGTTGTACGTCCAGCTACTGGACATCCAAATAAGGCATCACCTTATAGTCCTTGTAAAATCACCTTCTGTACTTACTACTATACCATCCACCAGCCCTACTACACCATCCACCAACCCTATATCTACAGAGATATCAAGGGTAAATGTTGCGAATGACAGAGGAAGCCTCTAACCTATAGCTAAAGGAGTTGATGGAAGAACCTATATCACAATTGTCAACAATTTATGAGGGAAATTCTAAATATCTTGTATTACATTATAGCATCATAGGTTTATACTGAAGTTACAAGTTTTAATTTGAAAATGATCTAAAATAGCTTATATAATAGGTTGGTTTTTGTATGGAACATGCTCCAAAAATATGTTATCCAAGTTCAAGGAGAAGATAGATCTTAAGGGTTATATATATAAGAATATCTCTCAGGAGACAAAGGATTTTTATTATAAGTACTTATAGTATTTTTTTATAAAGATTTTTTTTGGGATTCAAAATTTGATGTTGTAATTTATAATGTATAGGAACGACAAACTCATACACGTTATAAAAACTTTCTTAGTTGGATACATAAGAATGGTGTATGACCTCCTTATATGTCTAAAAAAATATGGAGTCGATGGTAGCATTATTGGGCATCACCTGAGGCAATGTCCATTTTAGAGCGCAATTCTACAAATAGAGGCCCAGAGGGAGAGAGTCTACCTGTACACATTGGAGGATCTATGACCCACTATAAGCATGTAGAAAAACTTGTAAGTATCAAAACTTTACACCTATATTTTGAGTTTTTTACTTAGATGTATAAAATTTAGAATGAAAATATATGTATATTATGGAGAATAATAATGTTAAAAATGTCTGATGCCATTAATGGTTATATTATTGATTTTGTGTTTAACAGGGGGTATATATTATAAAAATAAAGGAAACTATGCTTAAACTTTTGTAAATTGTAGTTCACTTATAACAATTATATTCTGATGCAGGAAAAGTCTATAGGTAGGAAGCATACACCACAACATTCTCTTTTTGCACACCCACACTAAGAAGCATGATGGTGACCTTTGTCAATACCCGGTGCAGACAACTTCATGTATGTAAAATCTATATTTTAATATTAATTCTTAAAAATTATCACTTATTAACATAAACAATTTTAATGATAGGACCAAATATAATAAAGCATTGAATGATAGTCTTAGAACTCTGAAACTATTAATGAGAGTCAAACATATCTTGATGTAGTGGGTGGTAGGCACCACCTTGGAAGGATTTTCGACTTAGGTTCATTTGCAAACACATTTTATTTGCAATCCTCCACATCCACTACAAATAGATCTAGTAGGCAGTCCGCATCAAATATAAGAGTCATTCAACCTGAGAGCACAATACAGAGGATGATGGAGTGCATAATCTAGCTCTATAATGAGGCGGATGAGTTGAAAGGGAGGGACAGGATCTCATCGCATCAATCAAAGCATCCACCTTCACCAATTACATAGCTTAAATGGATAAGTGAATGTATTTGATGTTTTGCTACTCTTAAGTTTTTGTATGAATTCTTAATTTACACTTATTTTCAAGATATTTATTGACGTCATTATAATTTTTATTATATCACCAATCAGGATAATTTTTACTTTATATTATCAATCAATTTTATATTATTTATAGAAATTAAATGTACAAAAAATTCAATAGATTATCAACAAAAAACTTGAGTAAGAAGTGAGAAATGGTGGTTGAAATTTATCATAGTTAAATTTCCCGATAGAATTACAATATGTCATTAGTAAATTAGTGACAGAATGACATATTTCGTCCGTAACTTTCCAACAGAATGATATATTCCATCAAGAAAAATTTTGCAATAAATGATGTCATTCGTCAGTAAATTTAGCGATGGAATTTTGTGTTTCCATTGGAAAATCTAGCGATGCATTTAGCCGACTGAATAATGTGTATCCGTTGTAAATTTAGTGACAAAAATACAAAATTCTGTCACTAAATTTATTAACAAAAAAAGGAATTCTGTCACTAAATTTACCAACAAATATATAATATTCCGTCTCTAAATTTACCTACAACATTTCTCCGATGACTTTTTCTGTTGGTAATTTCCATCGCCAAATTTATTTCACAACAAAAAATCTTTATTTTCTATAGATTTTCATCACTAAAACCTTTTTTTATTGTGTTAATCCATTCAAAAGGGTGGTGTTTAATAGAGATACGAGTTAACCAACCGAAAGATTAGGAGGTTGTAACTTGATAGACTACAATTTTATAATTTAGAAAATTCTATACATCTAAATGATAAATCTGTTTTATCGAATCATGAATCAAAGATGATACCTATATGAGTACTTATCTAAGCATTAATTATCATTAATTTCTCTATTTGCATGCATTTTTTATTTTGATTCTCTTGTTTATCATTTAGGTTTTATATTATGTTCTATTTTATTACCTAAAATCTATCAATAATTATCTTTATTTGTTCTTTAGATCATTTAGTAGGAGAGTTTATTAGATTCTTATAACTTCCTTCAAGGATGAACACTCTACTTACCATTATATTGCTCATTAATGATAGGTCCACTTATCTTAGTTTGTAGTTTATAAGTACTTGATTTGTAATAGAGAAAAATTTAGAATAGGAAAAGCACATAACAACCTCAGCACCTTTTTCATGGGAATCCTAATTCCAAATTCAATTAGCCAAATTTTTCCTTTTAAAGATGGTTTGCATTCTTGTTGGGATCCGATCCGGGAACTGGATCCCAACCGGAGAATAGAAGCCGGAAACGAACGACATAACGAAAAACGAAGCCCAATTTGAAGCGGAGGCGAAAATACAAAGCAGCGGAACGAAATGCAAAATGAAACCAACGACGAAAACGAAAGCAGATCGGATAGCAAAGCGGATCGAATAGAACAAATCGAAATAAAGGAGACACGAACAAAATCAAAGTACCAGCAAATGCCGACATCCGTTGGAACAAATATACTGAATCGCGTTGGAAACCTAAAACTAATCTAATACGAAAATCCGGTATAAATTTTTTCTTTCTTTCTTTCATTCATTGAAGCATCTTTATTCAAAAGCATGCAAATTCCATAACCAATCCATACAATTTCCTTTTTGGAAACTCATCCTTATGCAAATCTCAATTCACTTAATTCTCCTTAATCATGCAATAACTCAAAGTTCCATTTTTTAACTAAACACTTATT
>JANIJH010000008.1:54006971-54017437 GCA_024520975.1 Erythroxylum areolatum | reverse complement strand
CTTTTCTTATTCTAAGTTTATATTTTCAAACTAAACATTGGAATAGAAATTCTTTATCTATTCCATTCTTTAAACCAAACAAAGTAATACTCATGCTATCATATTCCTCATCTTTTCTATTCCTAAGAATAACTATTCTATTCCCTATCTATTTCATTCCTTGAACCAAATAGGCCACGAGGGTTTATCTAACACTTAAGCTCATTCTTTGTCAACGTCATCTTGGCAAAATGGTTGCATATTCATTGAACAGTTGCAACAGAAATATTGTTAGAGCCTAAATATTTTATTATCTGTTTCGTACTTACAAGCATCTTAATTGATTGATCTCTCTAAGTAATTTTATAATTAAAAAGAAACTGATTTTAAGGAATTAAAGGGAATTGACAAAGGACTCACTAAGAAATTAAATAAATAGATGAAAAAGAGATGAGATGATGAGATGATTTCTGTTTAATTTCTTTAATTCCATTTGCACCTAATACCACAAAATGGGATTTGATTAATTGACTCATAGCTATCTTTTTGAGGAACAAAATAATCAAAAAAGAAAAGAAAAAGAGAGAGAGAACTTAAATTTAGGGGTCAATTTCCAATTCTTATCCAATCTTTGTCATACGTGTTTCACTCCCCACTCACTTGGCTTCTATAAATATAGCAAGCAGACCATCTGCTTACCGCCACAACCGAACGCCCAAAAATTATTCTCTTCCTCATCCACAACCAAAACCTTTTCCTTCTTTCTCTCTCTCGCCCACTCCTATACCGACACAATACACACTTGCATGCAACACACTCACAATTATGGATTCCAATGTAATAAATCCCAACCATAAGCTCAACTTCGACACTCAAAGAAGTTTTGCGGCAACGTTTGGATCCCATTGCCGGGAAACTTTGTTTCCTGACGATCCTTTCCGGCAATTCAAGAACGAAAAGGGTTGGCGTCGACTCAAAACTGCCCTCCAGTACTTTGTCCCCATATTTGAATGGTTACCTAGATACAATCTCAAGCTCTTTCGATTCGATCTTCTTGCCGGTATCACTATAACCAGTCTCGCTATTCCTCAAGGAATCAGCTATGCAAAACTTGCCAATATCCCTCCCATCATTGGTCTTTGTAAGTACTTTGTCTTGTTTACGTGTTTATATATTAATCCTTTTCCTATCACGTAATTATATGGTTCTAAATAAGGATGATCATTCATCTGCTACCATATTATACTGATTAATTAAATAACTGCAGACTCAAGCTTTGTTCCTCCTCTCATCTACGCTGTTTTCGGGAGTTCAAAGCACTTGGCCGTGGGTACGGTGGCTGCCTGCTCATTGCTCATAGCTGAATCAATCGGCGACAAAGTGTCTGCCAATGATGATCCCAAATTGTATCTTGATTTGGTTTTCACGGCTGCTTTCATCACCGGAATATTCCAGACTGCTCTAGGCATTTTAAGGTGACAGAGACTTCTGATTCTCTTTTAAATGAATTCTGGGATTTTAGATTAATGTTTGTATGATATTCTTAATAAAAGATATATTTTGATGTGCACAGACTGGGAATTCTGGTGGATTTCTTGTCGCATTCTACGATTACTGGCTTCATGGGAGGGACTGCAATCATTATTTGCCTGCAACAGTTAAAGGGTTTCCTTGGAATAACCCATTTCACTCACAAAACTGATGTTGTTCATGTTCTTCAGGCTGTTTTTAAACAACGACATGAGGTTTCACTCTCAACTTTCTTTATACTATACATACATACCCATATATATATATAAATACCTTTCATAATTCATTTTCACTTTTACATATAAAATGTTTCACGTTCAGATGCTTCCCATTGATTTCTTTACTCGATTTAGACATATATACTACATATATCCAGACCCGTCATGTTTCCTTTTAAACATCAACTTTTCGTAAACGACTTTTGTTTCACAAAGCCACTTCTGTTTACTTATTCTCCATCTCTTTCTGTCTTCCTTTTTGCACTAAAATTTGCACATGCTTCTCTCTAATTTCTTCTACCTTGTTCAACTATATATTTCAAAGAGGAATGGCAAGCTCAGTTGGGTAATTATGATTATGCAGTCTTAATTATCGATACACAAAATAAAGTTGTTTTCTTCCTATATATGCAGTGGAGATGGGAAAGCGCATTGCTTGGCTTTATCTTTCTTATGTTCCTACAGTTCACTCGTTACCTGGTAAGATCTTTTTTATCATCTTGTTTTGTAGTATTTCTCTCCTTAAGAGGACTTTGTAACTAAAATCCATCTTTATTTTTAAAGCTGAAATAACGTCGAAAGATCAATGATAAAAAGTGATAACGCAAGTCTTTAGTATCAACCCATGCTTTAAGACCTATTTATTTGAGGCAACTCAACTTTAACTATTACTTAAACAGTCAGTGCAGGTAAGATCGCATGGGAGTTTGCTTTTTTTTTTTTAAAAATATATGAAAAATTGTTTCTGTCGAATACAAGTAATTATAATATTTACTAATTAAATATTATAATTAGTATTGAATCAATTATGAGTCCGATCTATCCTAAATTGAATCAATTTTAATTTTATTTGTTAAGTTTAAATAGGTGCCAACCCTGAAATTACTGTAACCATAAACATTATGCTCTTGATATGTGACGTGTGATGAGACACAATGACGGAGGCCTAAGCGGCAAGTCACTCGTCCCACCACCACTGACGTAACTCAACCCAACACGACAAAACACCAACGTAAAACCGTATTGGTGTTGGTCACAGCGTCTGCTGTCGACTGAAGACCAAGACCCACCTAACAAATAGGTCCATAGAGAGTGCAACTTTAACTACAATTTAATTGAAATTATAGAGTAAATGCTTATTATTTTAAATCATCTACAGCCTGAAAATTGTTTAACAATCTAATGCGTATTATTAACCTGTTGGAAATATTTAATTTGACGTATTTTATTTATACAAATTGAGATGCTATTTATATACTTATTATTTCAAATTTAAAGAAGTGATATATAAATACTTATTTTATTTGATATTTTATTATAAGAAGTTATGATTTTTATTACTTTATTTTCGAATAATTATTTTTTAATTTAAAAATAATATTTATGCTGAAAATGATGAGCTCAAACTTGAATTTCTATTAAAAAATCAAGTATAATAACTTAGTACCAAGCTTGATTTAGACTCTTTAAAAAAATTGAGTGATTTAAGTTGACTTTGAATCTAAACTTAAACTCGTTTCAAAATTTATAACTTGTCTGAAATTATCTGAATCTAGTCTATATAATATTAAGCTTAACTCAGCACAACCAATGTATACCCTAGTTGAAAGATGATTATAAAAGTTACACGCATTAAATCATCATTGGCCATGGAGTTAGTTAAAATAAGAGTTCGAGTTACAGTTGTTCCTTTCAACCTAAGGCGTACCTTGCAAGTAAGTTACTTGTAACAATTGAATTGGATGGATTTACTTAGTTACTTGCAAGTAAATCCATTCAATTCAATTGTTACAAGTAACTTATTACTTGCTCAATAATTCCAGCCATCTATTAATCTCTAATAAATGGCTGAAATTATTTGTAACACAGAGGACATATCATAAATGGAACACAAGATCTCAAGCCGCTTTCTTCAGCCTTGAGACCATTATTGTTGCACGTTTTCAACGTGGGCTTTCTTTTATATTAAATTCGTTGCAGTCACACGGGTACATATTCACTGACGCAATTAGTTGAAAATGGATTTTCAGAGGAAAAGAAAACCAAAATTGTTTTGGGTCTCAGCTATGGCTCCAATGTTGGTCGTGCTAGTAGGCGGGCTTTTCGCCTATTTTGCTCACGGTGAAAAGCACGGGATCGCCATTGTAAGTGATGGGTTATGTCCAATATGTCTTAAGAAATTTCGCCATCTTCAAAATGTTGCATGCGCGAATGTATGTGCCTAATTCGTTTTCCTTTTTGTTTCCTGTTTGCCTCAGGTGGGTCACTTGCACAGAGGATTAAACCCTCTCTCCATTAACAGATTAAACTTTGATTCAAAGTATTTGCCAGCAACCTTGAAGGCTGGACTGGTTACTGGTCTTATTGCTTTAGCCGTAAGATAAACTAGCAAATTACAAGCTTTTTTTTTTTTCTCTAACGACTCTCAGGTATAATCATTCCGAAATAATATTGAATCCTCAACGTAGGAAGGGATAGCAATAGGAAGGAGCTTCGCTATAATGAAGAATGAGCAAATCGATGGGAACAAGGAAATGATAGCTTTCGGTTTCATGAATATTGCTGGATCTTTAACCTCCTGCTACTTAACCACAGGTAACACTTGAAGACGCTTATGCAATTTTTGATATAAGTATATATTAATCCGAGTGGGATTTCTTTTATTGATACACAGGGCCATTCTCAAAAACAGCAGTGAATTTTAATGCGGGATGTAGAACAGCAATGTCAAATGTAGTAATGGCCATTGGTATGATGTTGGTGCTACTTGTGTTGGCTCCTCTATTTAGCTATACACCTTTGGTGGCACTTTCTACAATTATAATGTCAGCCATGTTTGGATTGGTGGATTATGAGGAGGCTTATCACTTGTTCAAGGTTGACAAGTTCGACTTCCTCATTTGCATGGCGGCTTTCCTTGGTGTTTCTTTTATTAGCATGGATTACGGCCTCATATTGTCGGTAGGAACTGCTATTCCAATCGTAATAGTTGCAGTTGGAAGTCTCATGACCATGTTCTTATTTAAAACCGCATTGTGTTTCATACCATTCACACAGGTTGGGCTAGCACTGTTGAGAGCACTCCTATATGTGGCTAGGCCTGCCACTTGTAGACTTGGTAAAATACCGGACTCGACTCTGTTTCGCGACATTCAACAATATCCTGCTTCTGAGAGGGTTCCAGGAGTACTAGTCCTACAACTTGGGTCCCCTATTTATTTCGCAAATTGTAACTACATAAGGGAAAGGTAGGCAATTGTTTGTCCTGCTACAATGTCTAAATTACATATATGGTGAAATCAGATAATAATCAAAGCTGCAACATTGCTATCCCCAAATTCTGAGTAGGATTCTTCGATGGATTAGAGATGAAGAGGGGGCTCCGGATTCCACACAAGTCGAGCATGTTTTACTAGATTTGACAGGTAAGCATTATATATATATATAGGAGCTCCGACATGAATTAACTTTGCGTTTGCAAGATTTAAGAGATATGCATTGTAACACGATCCATTTCTGCTGTTCTTAATTACGTAGGAGTTACATCCATTGACACCACAGGAATCGAAACCTTACTTGAAATACGCAGGATGTTGGACACAAGAGGCATCAAGGTAAATGACATTTTCTTTTAATTTACTCCTCCGTTCAATTTCTTTTCACTTCCATTTCTTAGTCTTTTTTTTTTTCTCAGTTTTAGTCACGGTTTTTGTTTTCGATTACCTCTATTCTATTTTGACATTCTCAGATTGCAATCATAAACCCAAGACTTGACGTTTTGGAGAAATTGACAAGGTCACATTTTGTAGACAAGTTCGGAAAGGAATCGATATTTTTGGGAGTTGAAGATGCTATAGAGTCCAGTTTATTTTTCCTAAAGAAAGACACGTCAACAGAGTAGTACAGCGGCAAAAACATGTATCTTTTTATGATAGCAGTCAGACAAAGTAGGTTGTAGTCCTACCAGAATTTGCTTCGTCAAACGTATCTGTAGTTGAAGATTACTTCATTCATAAGCTAAATATGTAAGATTAGTATACTTTTCTTTTCATCACTTACATCCAAAGTATTTTCATAGAAGTCCATATAAATGCTATATAGAATTTAGTAACTATAGTGTTGGAAATTTACAAATAGAGTCATCTCACATTGGAAAGAGACGTGGATAAATTGAATTATATTATAAGATAAAGTTTATAACCCAATGTCTTGAGGTTTTGAGTTGAGTTATGATGTTCTAGTTGTATACGTGGTCATTTATATTTGGTCCGATTTCTCCCCTGAATTTCTCAAAACCCTTTATTGGTATTAGAGCTAAGTTGGTGAAGTATGATGGATTTAGGTCAGAGAGATTCAAATGGTTTCGCTTGAGCTATAGGTTGAGAGGTAGGTAGTTAGGGATAGATCTATTTGTGTGGGGGAGATAATCTGATATCAAAGATTGTTAGTTTATACCCTACAAGTAATCGATTGGTTGTAGTTTAGTGAGAAAGTAATTAATAAAGACATTCTTTATCTTTATGTATTAACTACATTTGATGTTTTAATACTAAAGGTAAAGTCTATGAAATAAGTACTGTGTAATTGAAATTATGATGAGATCATAATTATAAGATACAATTAACATTTATGTATTATTCCTAGATGTTCCTAGTTGTAGTTTCATCAAGACATAATATTGATAAAACGGTAAAACTAACACATATTATGTTTCTTTTTTATAAAGAAAATAATTGATATCATAAATTAAAGTATAGAGATATTTAAACTAATGTGAGGGTGCTTATTATAGAATACGTTCTTAAACTGACCCAACTATGAGGATCTTGAATGGAATATTACTTTTGTGTCTGTAGATTTTCTCATAATGATGGTTGTGTAATTGATCTTTAGATTACCAAGATATCTTATGTAGGAATTATTATGTTTTGATGTTACTTATGAACTGTCCTAGGATAATTCAGTTAGTAATACTTAGATGCTAAACCATATTCTATGAACAAACATCAATGGGTGAACATAGTAGACAATATATCCATACACTATCCAATTGGAACATTAGATGACAAAAGAATTAAATTTTATATCATAACCACGCATGGTTGGGTAAATTCAAACCACTTTGATATTCTTGATATTTGGGTACTCATGATATGTTGTTAGACGCCAATTTTGATTTATGATTAGAAATTGTTTAATTGAAAAATTAAAGATAAATTAAAAAGATTTTTAATTTATTTATCTGATTCTAATTATGAATTAGAATTAGAATTTATAATCATTGTCAATTTGTTAAGAACCTAATGGGTCACTCATTAAAGAGCATTTTATGAAGGAAAATTTGATTTTAATTAAGTTGAACTTCATTATAAAGTTTAAGAAACTTTAGGAATCATATATGAGATATTTGATTTTATTAAAATTAAATTAAATATAATTAGAGTATAAATTTAATTATAATTAAGGAATTTAATTTTAATAAAATTTTAAAACCCTAATGCTTTTTCTATAAGTAGGAATAAGCATCAAGAAGCTAGTACTCCTGCTAAATTCCTCTCAAGAGTTGAGAAGCTGCTCTGTGGATACCGTTAGAGGTTGGACAAGTGAACAACTTGTCATTGACACGTTGAAAAGTTTTCAAAGGATTTCAACAGGAAAAACAAATCAGATATGATTTCTTATTTTACGATTCGTGTTTTTATTATTCAAGTTATTCAATTTTTAGGATCTGATTGGAAATTGTAAAAATTTTATTTTTTCGTTACTTTTGTGATTCAATAACTTCGTGGCTGGTTTCCAACACTATAGTCATCAATGAAGACCTTAATTGTGAAACTGAAGTACAAGTAAAATATTAAAGAAGACATCAACGTTGTAAGAATTATTTCAAAGCATAAACATTATTTTAAGTTTTGATTGATAAAGTATGGACATTACTTAATTTTTTTGGCTTATAGATTGTGTTGTTTGAAAATATTATCACTCATAAGGGGGAAAATAATCATCGCTAGAGAGATGAGAGTCTCCCGACAGTAGGTGGTCTCTGGAGCTTCCATGTAGCACTTTGAGTTTCTATGATTCAACATCTTTTTCTCATTGCTTGTTCTTCGTTGATTTTCTTCTACCCATAGCCCAATTGTCTTCCCCATAACCATCATTTTAGTTCAAACTCATCATATTTTCTTGGCCTCTCAACTCTTTTTCACTGCTCTCATCTCTCCCTAGCATCCATATTGTTGGATAACAAAAAATATGGAAGAGGCAAAAGAAATAGAGGAATAAAGGCTAAACAATCTTCTATATTATAAGGTAAAATTGCTCTCTCGTAAAACATAAAATATGCCTATATAAATATAAGCTTACAAAACCAATTTTTGATAAACTAAACTACTACTATTTAACTTAAACAATGACTCTAAATAATAACTCTAACTAGCACTCTAACAATTATAACTCTAACTAGGAATCTAACAATCATAATTCAAGTTTATTATCTAACAATCTCTCATAAACTTGTAATTTAACCTTTAATAACTCCAAGAATAACTCTCAATCTACGGAAATCTTCACATCTTAAAGCTTTGGTAAACATATCGGCAACCTGATCTTTAGATGTCATATGCTTCAATTGAATCTCTTTGTTCCCAATGCATTCTCTTATAAAATGGTACTTGGTGTCTATATGTTTACTCCTATCATGAAAAACTAGATTATTTCCCAAAGCAACAGTAGACTTATTGAAGTAGATCACTTGTTAATAGAGACATCCGATATGATATGTAAACTACACAAGAAGGGGGGGTTGAATTGTGTAATTTTTTTTAAATATTAATCTTTTGAGACTTCTTGAATTTCTTTACGAAAATTCAAATGATTACTAAAACACTTTTCTAAAGTTGATAAGCAATGCAATCGCAAGTAATATTATCTACTCGTCTAACAACAAGAAAATTAAAAGATAAGAGTTAGAGAATAGACGTTGTGATTTTATACTGATTCACCCCGAACCTTAGGCTACGTCCAGTTCTCAGAGTTAATCTGAGATTTCACTATACTCTTCCAACTTTACAAGTATTCTTTCTACACTTGCAGAGTCTCTTCAGGTCTCTCTCACAAAATGTTCTTTATTAGCTGTATTAGCCTCTCCAGGCTCTAGCCTTCCTTTCTCTCTCTAAGAAAAGTATTTTTGAACTTTAGGTTACAGATGTATTTGCTCACTTCTTTCACATTTTGAATACAGAATATTTGCTAATGTAAAAGCATTCGTTATTTTATTCTTTGACTAGAACTAGTATTTATAGCCTAAGTCTCGAACTGTCTTCTTGAAAACTGCTTCTTAAATCTTCTAGAAACGGTCATTAGTTGAGTCCTATAACTAACTCCAACTAACTAACTATCTGACATTCTAGAATATCTTCCTTTTGTATCGTCTGGGATAACGCTTCTTCTTTTACTACGTTTCATCTGCTATTCCGCTTTGTCTATTATATTGCTTCATCATCTGGTGTTGCACTTCGTCTGGTGTTGTGCTTCGTTTGGTGTAGTGCTTCGTATAGTGTAGCGCTTCATCTATTGTTGCGCTTCGTCTAGTGTTGACCATGCACCTTCTGAGTTGACTAAGTGTTACTTACATTTTTCTATACACTTAACAAATTTATCAAAATAGTTCACACATTTCTAAGATTATTATTATTTTATTGTCATCAAAATTAATAGAAGTGAAGTTCTCTTGACTCAACAATCTCCCCCTTTTTGATGATAACAAATAATCATAATTTTAGAAGATAAAATGATATTTATAAATGAATAGACGAATAGTATTCCGATGAATTATAAAGCAAAAACATAAGAAAAGAATTGCATACAAGATACATACAATGCTTTCTACCTACTTTCTATCTTCTCTTCTCGTTCTCCTCTTTTTCTCCTTCTCCCCCTATTTGTTATTAATCAAAAAGATTGCTCATCGTAAATGCTTCAGAACTTTATAAAACATACGTTGCATGTCAGTGTGGATTGTCTTGAGGTCTTGTTCAATAGTAACTCGTAGTAGTGCTACTTCCTCATGAAGATCACCCATTGAGTCTGTAACATTCCGTCACCGATGGGGAGGATAAAATAATAAATTTGTATTAGGTTGTGACTTTGTACACAAGATTGTGTATGCACTCGTGACAATTCCTGGTTTTTGGTGTCTTTGTGAAAAATGTGAAATTATGTAGTTGATAGATAGAATTGGAGTGATTTATGTGAATTCTGTGGAATATTGTAAAGTGGGTACAGATGAGATTTCCGGTACTGAAAATGACTGTTCATTTGACACTCCAATTAGAGACATGATTTAGGAATTTTGTTTTAGCTTGAGCTATTGAAATTTGGAAAGTTTTACGAGAGTCAAAAAAATAAATTGCTTGTATTGGAAATTGATGGGCATGAAAACGAGTGACCCGGAAAGATGTTGAATTTCAATTCTGTCCCTAAGAGTCGGAATTTTTGAATTGAAATAGTAAAGGTATAAGATTTGGTATGAGGGCAATTTGGGCAAGATACTTAAGAGAATAAGGGTTAAGGTTAAATGAAGAGGGTAAAATGGACATTTCATAATTAGAAATGGTATAAAAAGGAAATTTGGTTTTGAAAATGGGGAAGGAAATGAAGATGCCGTGAAGAAGAAGAGGAGGAGAAGAGGAAAGGAATTTTCGATGGAGTTATGAAGAGTTTAAAGAATTTGTGAGCTAA
>JANIJH010000008.1:53948513-53958986 GCA_024520975.1 Erythroxylum areolatum | reverse complement strand
TTCCTTGCTGTAGGATATGCGTCGGAAACGACCCACGGGCGTCCCGGTGCGTACCCTACGGTAAGGGGGCGCTACAAGTAAAGAAAAGGTTTCTTTTGCAAAATTAAAAATGACAAGTCATGCATTAGCTTGGTGGAATTCTTATTTGGAATCCCATGAAGAAGAGGATATCGGATGGACCGATTTTCTTACTCTTATAAGGAATTTTATCCTCCGGGTCATCTAGAGGAGCGATGGAGATGATGGCATAATCTACACCAAAAGCGAA
Organism: Erythroxylum areolatum; assembly: GCA_024520975.1. Lineage (NCBI taxonomy): Eukaryota > Viridiplantae > Streptophyta > Magnoliopsida > Malpighiales > Erythroxylaceae > Erythroxylum > Erythroxylum areolatum. Next base: position 53,958,718 of record JANIJH010000008.1, on the reverse strand, counting down.
ATCAATCTTTGCAAGAATATACCACTGAGTTCAGACGTTTAGCAGTGGCATTGGGAGTTTCAATAGAGGCATGTGAAACTTTCATGAAGTATTGCTCAGGGTTATGACCCTATATCAATACTAAGATATCGCTTTATTGACCACATAGCGTATCTAGCGCAAGCACCATAGCTATGACCATTGAGAAGAAAAATGGTTGTAATGAAAAATCTTTTGATGGGTCTGGATCAAGCTCATCAAAACAGAAAAATGTTAAGAAGAAAACATCAACTCCGACAGTGAAGAAGTATTGAGATCATTGTAAGATTGAGGGGCATACAAAGGAGAAGTGTTGGAAGTTACACCCAGAATTGCCCCTGAAGGGAGGACAAAAGGGTAAGATGGTGGCACCCACTATCAATGACGATAAACCATTGATAATTAATCAATTTGAAGAAGCTGATCCAAAACTATCTTTGATGACAAGATCAAAAGATGGGAGATCCGAGTTGCTAACCAAACCTGACGAACGAGAAGACTTATTTGTCCTAAAAATCCAAGTAAAGCACAAGGTGATCAATGCAATTGTGGACATTAGAAGCCAAAGGGATCTCATCTCTGAGCAATTGGTTCAAAAGTTAGGATTGTCAACAGCTGCTCATCCTAAACCATATCCATTGGGTTGGATCCATAAAGACTTAGGGCTCCAAGTCAATCAACAATGCACATTTCGATTTGCTATCACTAGCAAATTCATTGATGAGGTAACATGTGATATTGTTCCTCTTAACATATGCCAGGTGATACTTAGAAGTTCTTATTTATGGGATTGGGATGCCATTTATTATCGTCGAGCCCAAAGATTTCAATTCACTAAAGAAGGAAGAAAATATCTCTTCACTGGTGAAAAAGTAAAGTAGGTTACTAATTTAATAACCACTTGTTAAGCCAAACGGATGATTAATGCATCAAAGAAGTTCGTATTACTATTTATACGATCTTCTAATGAAGACGAACACAAAGTTCATCAAACTCATGTGGCTATCGCCACCCCATCTAAAGACAGTATGGAAAATGAGTTAACGAAATTGTGTGAAGAATTTCAAAACTTATTTTTTGAAGGACGAGGTTTACCACCATAACGAGAAGTGGAACATGAGATACAACTTATCTCATATTCAAAACTTCCAAATTTGAGCATGTATCGCTATTCTGTGTTGGAGAATGAAGAAATAAAGAAGCAAGTTTCAAAATTGCTTGAAAATGATGTTATCAAACCAAGCAACTCTCCTTGTGGTTCACCAATTGTTCTTGTTCCTAAGAAGGATGGTGGTTGGCATATGTGTATCGATTATCGTGCTCTAAATAAGATCACAGTAAAGAATCGATATCCTCTCCCAAGAATAGATGATCTTTTAGATCAATTGAAGTATGTCAAATATTTCACAAAATTGGATTTGAAGTCAGGCTATCGTCAAGTGCGAATTCAAGAAGGTCATTCTTGGAAGACTGCATTCAAGACAAGGCAAGGTTTGTTTGAATGGCTTGTTATGCCATTTGGACTATGTAATGCTCCAGCCACATTTATGTGGTTAATGAATGATGTCTTACGACCTTTCATAAATCATTTTGTCATTGTTTACCTCGATGACATTTTGATTTATAGTCATACTTGGGAGGAGCACCTAGAACATTTGAGAAAGGTATTCGAGTTGCCCCACAAACATCAACTCTACCTCAATAAAAAGAAGTGTGAGTTTGGACAGAAATTCTTATTATACCTTGGTTTCATAGTGGGCAATGGAGAATTAAAAATTGACCCAACAAAGGTGAAATCCATAAGTGAGTGGTCACGTCCCACAAATATTACTGACGTACGTAGCTTTATGGGAGCTTGTCAGTATGTTTGGTCGGAATTTTTAGGTCATTGCTAGTCCTTTACATGAATTGACAAAGGCAAATCATCATTTTATGTGGACTCAAAAACATGAGGACACATTTTGTCTTTTGAAGAGGAAGATATGCGAGGCGCCTGTTCTAGCCTTGCCAAGCTTACAAAAGCCTTTTGAACTTGAGTTTGATGCATCTGGATATGCAATGGGTGCTATTCTAATGCAAGAAGGAAGACTTGTTGCTTACTATTCAGAATTATTTTAGGGATCTCAAAGGAACTATCTGACTTATGATAAGGAATTACTTGCTTTACACCAAGCTGTAAAGTATTGGCGTGTCTATATTCTAAGCAAGGAAACGGTAGTTTATATAGATCATCGACCCCTTCAATATCTTCAAACCCCATCTAAGTTACAACAGGCTCGTCATATGAAATGGATGACCTACCTACAACAATTCAACTTGGTAATTAAGTACAAGAAGGGAGTCTAAAACAAACTGGCTGATATGTTATCTCAGCCACCATTAATAATACTTTGTTTGTCTGTTATGATGTAGATACAACCAAGTTTACATGATGAATATGTGAACTTGTATGATCATGATCCTAATTTTTATGATGCAATTTCAGTTGCAAAAATGCAGAAACCATCAGAGTTTGCATTGCAAGATGGATTACTTTACAAAGGGTCACAACTTTGTGTTCCTAAATAAGCAAATCGTATACAATAGATACGAGAAGCTCATACTTCAAGGGTGGCAGGTCATTTTAGAGTAAACGAGACAATACAAAACCTGCAACGTTATATCTATTGGCCTCAACTGTAGCAAGAAGTGACGCGTTTTGTGAAAAGATGTGTTTTATGCAACAAATCAAAATCTTCAAATTGAAACGTTGGGCTCTACACACCATTACCAGTTCCAAGTAGACCATAGGAAAGTATCTCTATGGATTTCATGGGAGGTCTGCCAACTATTAAAAAGGGATTTGAATATCTATATGTTGTAGTTGATAGAGTTTCCAAGATATAATTTTGATACCTTGCAAGAAGACAATCACGGGAGAAGAAACAGCAAAACTTTTCTTCAAGAATATCTGGACACATTTTGGGTTACCATGCTCAATTGTCTCAGATCGTGACAGTCATTTTCTTGGAATCTTCTGGAGATCATTGTGGTTTATGATGGACACAAAGTTGAATCGAAGTACAACTTTTCATCCCTAGACCGATGGTCAAACAGAAGTTGTTAACTGGACCATTGTACATCTCTTACGAGGATATAATGCTTGACATATAAAGACGTGGGATGAGAGTTTACCATATTTGCAATTTGCCTTTAACCGAGCTATTCATAGCTCCACAAACAAATCACCATTTGAGGTCTGTCTTGGCTACTTACCACAAAGGCCATTTGACATGGAGTTCACACTTGAGTCAACATTAAAAGAAGGGCAAGACAAGACTGGTTCAGAGAAAGCTCAAAAGTTCCTAGTCTGTATTCAAAAAGTACATGGTGAAGTGGAAAAGAAATTACAAAGAACTCAACAAAAATATAAAGCTAGACATGACCGGCATAGGGTGAAAGGTGATTTTCAAGTGGGAGATCTTGTATGGCTACACTTAGGAAAAGAAAGGTTAAAAGGAGAAGGCAAGAAATTGAAACCTATTCGTTATGGACCTTTGAAGATCATCAAAAAGATTGGTGATAATGCATGTCAACTGGAGTTACCAAGTTATATGGAGATGTACTCTGTGGTCAATGTCGAAAAGCTTAAGATTTTGGAACCATCAATGCTAGACGATGAACTAGATGAAATCATACCTTCAGTAGCAGATTTGACTATTCCTGATGAAACTCCACTACTAGAAGATACCATCCTTGAAAAGAAGGTTATAGAAACATGCAGGGGTGTACGAGAAGCATTTTGTATTGGAAAGAAAGGGCAAAAACCTAGTACAGTGAAGTGGTTCACTAAAGACATGGGAAAATCCACATTCCCTCATCTTTCATTTTGAGATCCATCAGGAGCTGGATTCCTCTAAAAAGGGGAGTAATGATCAGGAGATCATAATTAATAAGTATTATAATTAATATAATTATTAATTATTTAATTATTTAAAATGAATGGTTTATATTCATTTTAAGATTAGTGGTTATTAATCACTTTCTTTTATTAGATTAGTGGTTATAAACTATTTTCCTGTAATAGATTAGTGGTTATTATTAAAGGAAGAAATACATGGATAATACTTAATTGTATTTTTAGCTAATAGCTATTTATAGTAGCCCCTTAAAACTATAAAAGGGGAGTTCAAAGTAAAGTTCGAATCAGAGAAGAATGAAATGTGTTTTATCTTCTTCAAACATAAAGCTTCTCTCAATTTCTGATAGATATCTGTTGGTGAGTTTTTAAGTTTATTTTATGCCCATACGGATCACCACTTCTTAAGAAGATAAAATAAAAAATAAGCGGTTAAAACTCTCAGTGCCTTTCCATAGCAAGTAGAATCTAACTAAAAAAGCTATGTTAAAAAGTATTCATATGTATTGATGCTCTCATATCTGGTTCCCAAAGAACATTTAAAAGACCATTAAGAAAATGCTAAAAAGGTTCTTATGGAAGGGAGGTACTTGGAAAAACTCAAGTGAAGTCAGGTCTATGAAGACCTGAAGGAAAGAGGACTGAGTATCTTACTGTTAATACCATAAATTAACTATTGATGTTAAAAGGAGTCTGGAGTATTTTTTTATTGATTAAAACTCACTCTGGGTGTGAAGGATTCATGAATACCACTTCGGACACCAAAAGACTTTTGGTTATTCAAACCTAAAGGTGAATGTTTTAGACCATGACTTATTTATTCATGGTTATGGACAAATATTTAATAGAATTTGAATATCAGATAGGAAATGGCACCAGAAATTCATTCTGGCATGACATATAAACTGGTTTGGAACCTTTAAGTGAGGTCTAGAAACTCATTTCTTTGAGGAGCTCAATACTAGAAGAAGTTTTAGTCCACCAAGCACTAACATTATATGGAAATGTACTTGAAAATTTGAACTATATAGAAGTTTTTCAATACAAATGATCTCAGATAATGAGGAAAAAATCAAAAAGAGAAAACCATAAAAATGGAGAATTCACCAATCATTCATGTAGAGAGGTACTAAAAGGAATAACCAATAGAACTCTATTATAGTACTATCATGCTTATCCTAAAGAATCTATTGTATTATGGCTAGTGATTAAGGGGATATTAAGTACACTAACGAGGATGAAGAAATTTCGTAGAATTTCATAAATGTGTGTGATGTGCAACTAAGAGGAAGAAACAATGAGACACTTGTTCTTTAAATGCTATTGCACCTCTGGAATATGGGTACAAATCAAGGGACTATGCAATTTCTTTATTCCTTCCCTAAGTTAACATGATCTAATTCAATGGTATAATAGTGATTATAAAAAAAAGGGGTAATGGATTGGGCAGTGACTAAGCCCTAAGCAATACCATTTACAATATATGAATGGAAAGGAATCAAAGGATATTTACTAAGGAATTGAATGGTTTATAGAGCTTGATCGTTACAATAGTGAACTTTATAAGAGAGCAGTTAATAACTTATCAAAAATATTTCAATTACATTAAAGAAAATGGAGGTTTCCACAACTACCACAAGGCAAGTTGTAATGTAAGAAAAATAAATTTCAAGAGCTCGATGTAAGTAGGGTGGATCAACTCAAGTAGATATGTGCATAATAGATTAAACAAAAGAACTTGGATTTCATCAATAGCAATAATTGAACCATACAGATCTAAAACCAAGAAAGGAAATGCTTGGTTTAATGCCAACACTTATTGGAAGATAGATTAACTCTTTCATAAAGAACATATACAACTTTTTATTGAATGAGTAGACATTCGTAAGTTGATCGAGGTAATCCTTCTTTAAAGGAATAACATATATTAGCCAAAATTGAATAATAGAAGAGCATTTATGAAGGCCATTAAAAGATAACTTATAATACCGAAGGGCATGAACTAGAAGATCAAACTATTTTGGGTCATAAGAAGTTAGAAATGATAGGCAAATGTTTTGTTTGTTGTGGGATGAAACATGTAGTTATTATTTGATTACAATTTTTCCATTTTTCAATGAATTACTATTTTGTTTTTAAAACAAGCTACAGGTGTCATTTTAAAAGTTGTAAAAAATCCTCTTAGTTTTCATTATATCTAGAATCACCTTGATTTGATAGTCTTACCAAAGTTTATTATTAAATTACCAAACAATATTTAGTGGTGGTGACAACAAAATAAACTCACAACTTTTTTCACCATATTTTTCTACTTTAATTTACTATCATATCCCAATTTTTTATTATGAAATATAGATATTTCTCTTGACTTTTCATAACTTCAAAAAATCACCTCAAGTTAATATTTTTATCATTATTTATGCTTAAAAAATCTAATATTATTTAGTTATGGTTGTATATTAGACTAATAATTCTTATTATATCTCAGTCAACCCATCTTAACCCTATCAAGAACTAAACATCTACACAAATCATTTCTTGGCTATCTAATAATTTCTTCAAACTCCAAATTATATCAAGAATTTAAAATGCTAAATTTAGAAGTAATTCACCTTACAACTCATACAATAACACAAACATTTTAAAAAATTAGATTTCATAATGTATCTATTTTTCAATCCAAATTTACTTTAATTACTAAAAATTTGTCCTTTTCTATTCATTTTTTATAAGTTTTTTATTGTTCAATGACTTATCATTTCATACTATATCCTTTATCTTTCCAATTTTATTTTCAATACTGACAATTTTTCATTTTTTGATTTTTGCTAACAATTTGCCATTGATTAGTGTTCTGTCTTTTAATTGCTTATCAATTATCCAAGATAATTTTGTTTTCGTTACTATAAATTTATAATTTTCTAGTTTTTGCTATCAATATGTCACTCTTAGCATTTTATCTATTTATGGCGTAATAATTATCCAAGCCAAATTTATTTTGATCATTGGAAAATTCTCATTATCCAATTGTCCAATTGTTAATGATAATCCTCTTTGATCAAATTTTATCTTTTCATAGCATATCCATAGTCTAACCCAAATTTATTTTTATTACTAGTTTTGTTTTCTTTGTCTAGTTGCTCTTGACAATTTTTCATTGTTCATTTTTTTTCTTTTCATGGCACATCCCCTATCGAAAAAAAATTCATTACTAGCAATACGTCATTATCTAGTTTTTTTTAACAATTCTTCATTATTTTATGTTTTATATGCTCATGGTATATCCATTATCCAAGCCATCTTTCTTTTTCTTACTAGCAATTCATCATTGCCGGATTGTTATTGACAATTCATCATTATTTAGCATTTTATTTTTTCATGGTATATCCATTATCTAAGACAACTTCATTCATTTCTAGAGATTCTTTATTTTTAGGCATTATTTATAGTAATATATGATTATTTCGTTGTTGTTTTAGCTTTAATGACTAGTTTGGACATTATTTATCTTAACTTGGTTTTTTTCTTATGATTTTATATCAAGCTTTATCATTTTTATGCAATCGGTCAAAACCAAGATTAGTTATCCTTTGCTTATCCATTATTATAAAAATTCATTAATCCTTTATTTCCATTTTTTCCACAAAAAAGGTATAAGTGAAGGGGTGCCATCGTCAATACTTGATTTTGCCAAACTTTCTAACCATTTCATTTCTATAAAATGCATCTTGTATTTTATCAATTTTCTACAATTTAAATTAAAATAATAACAATTGTTATTATTTTTTAAAATATGTTATTATGCCCCACTTCCATATGGTGATTGTCAAGTATACACCACATAGCATAGTAGGGCTCATTTAACTTTTTAAATTTAAAGTTATTAATAATTTAATTATTTTATTACATTAATTTTTAGTTAAATTATTAAACAAAATCTCTAAAATTTGAAAAATCTAATTGTAAAATGAAATTAAAATGTTTAATTAAATTGGCACTCGTCCTCTCCTCTCTCTATCACACTACCTTCCACCTTTCTTCTTTCTCACATCAACTACCTTTTGTTTTTATCCCATACCTCTAACTTCCTCTTGTTTTTATCTTAAACAAGTTTCTATTTTCAATTGGTAGAATCCTTTTATTGGTCCCATAATATTAAATTGGAAGCCTAACCCTAAGGGGACTTATCACAGACGCAAATTTAGGAACTCAAAATATATGTCGAATATGATTTCTTACACACACCAGCGCACAATGTTTTTTTTGTATAAAGGGAAAAAGAGTACACCGTTACAAAACTAGTCGAGGGAAACAGATCCCTGACATATCCTTTGAGAGGATGGAAAGGCACCCGTGGGGTGGAGAATCAAAATAAGTGATGCCAAGGTCGGAGTGCTTGACCTGAGTAGCGAGCCAGTCCGCGTTTCTGTTGCTCTCTCGGTAGACGTGCCGATGTACAATAGTCCAGTTGCGATTGAAGAGCTCCAGTATACCCATGACGAGAGGGTGGCGTGTCTGAGAATGGGCAGTCGAGGAAGAGAGGATCTGGTATACCCCCAGTGAGTCCACCTCCAACTCAATCCGTCAGAGGCCCAACCGCCAAGCTAGAGATAGTCCAGTATAGACACCCCAGAGTTCCGCGGACTGCACGGTGCACCAGCCGATATTCTGCATAAACCCACCAAGCCAGTTGCCAGCACTATCTCGGAGGAGTCCCCCCGCGGACGCAGTGGCCTGGGGACGGTTGCAAGCACCATCGGTATTCAGTTTCACCCAACCGGGCTGCGGCCTACTCCAATCGAGTAGGTATTCCTGGCGGGGATGGAAACCTGATAGTACCTAGCGTTGCCTCGTAGTTGCCTGCTGCACCTAACCTGCAAAAGACAATATGGGAATAATAGGTGAGTCAGGACGCACAAAATCATTATCAAAAAGAGCCTTGTTTCTCCAGGGCCAGAGAAACCAACAGGACAAGCCAAACAGCAACACCCAATCCTGGCCCTAAACTTGGCGATGCTGCTGAAGATTGATGAGAAGCCAGTCTTATGTAGGGAGAGAGAAGGAGGCCGAATTAACAAGGTCCGATGGCAAAGCCACCCAAAGTTGATGAACGAGCGAGCAGTCTCGAACAGCATGAAGAGAGGATTCTGCATGCGAGCAGTGGGGACAAGTGCTATCGGAAGTGAGGTGTCTACGTGCCCGTTGTTGATTGCTAAGCAAACGATCCTTCGCTAGTAGCCATAGGAAGGATCGAACCCGTTGAGGACCTGGCCATTGCCAAATGGCCCGCCATACCTTGTGAGGAATCTCGGCCTCTGACCCATAATCATGGAGTAGGTGGAAGCAACTGTAAAGGTACCATGGTCGGAGGCACGCCAAAATAACCTTTCAGGGCCCAGATAAGGCTTGGGAGGGAAGGTTCCGGCTATGGATCGGCAGATGTGAGACGGAAGAAAAGACTGGAAGACTGCCCAATTCCAATTGCCCGTGACATCAACAAAATGGTGGATGCTAAGATTAAGGAGAGTGTCGGGGACGGGTTGAGTAGCATGGGAAATGAGAGGCCCGACACCCCTGATCCAAGGATCGAGCCAGAAGCGCGTCGAAGTGCCATCGCCAAGCCTCCAGATCAATCCTTGGGTCACAATGGGCCAAGTCACTTTGATGCTTCGCCAAACTACCGACCCCCAGTGCCCGGAAGGGAAAGGGGTAGACGGTTAACGTCAAAAGCGTACTTGCCAGCAATCACACGTACCCATAAAGCGGTAGGATTGTCGATCAAAGACCAACCAAGTTTCGTCAAAAAAGCATCATTCATCTCCTGAATCCAGCGGATGCCAAGACCCCACGACTCTTTGGGCAGGCAGACCTCCTCCCAGGGGACGAGGGGAAGATTCTTCCGATCATGAGATGAGCCCCACAAAAATTGCCTCATAGCCTGCTCCAGGGTGTCACACAGGCTGCGGGGAAGACGGACAGTCTGCATCGTGTAACTCGGTATAGCCGCCAAGATCGATTGGATCAGGGTGAGGCGGCCAGCAAAGGAAAGAGATGAGGGGGACCAGCCAGCTAAGCGGTGGTGGACCTTCTCCAGAATGTACTGGTAGGTGCGCTTGTTAACAAGTTGGTGGAGAAGAGGGACCCTATAGCACCCCACTCCCGCAAGACCCGAACCCGATATCGATAGTGATATCCGAGCCCGTGTCTCACGAGGGTGGTATGCTAGAACGATCAAAACAGTTCAAGTACTCGGTAATGCATTTTTCTTTTCGAAAACAATCGAGTGCGC
>JANIJH010000008.1:53915115-53926170 GCA_024520975.1 Erythroxylum areolatum | reverse complement strand
TGCCATATATTGATCCCAAGCTCCTCTAAACTCCAATACACAAGCCCTGAGCATATCCTCAACAGTCTTAATTGTCCATCTGTTAGAGGATGAAACGCTATACTGAACTTCAACTTTGTCCCTATAGTAGACTGCAAGCTCCTCCAAAATCTCGAAGTAAATCTGAGATCCCTATCCGAGACTATAGATGCTGGAACTCTATGCAGTCTGACCACCTCATTTGCATACTTCTGGGTTAATTGATCCAGTGAGTTATTCTCTCTCACTGGTAAGAAGTGATCCGATTTGGTCAGCCTGTCCACTATGACCCAAATCGAATCATGCTGCCTCGGAGTCTTAGGCAATTCCATGATGAAGTTCATAGTGATCCGTTCCCATTTCTACTCCGGAATGGGTAACGAATGTAACTTCCCCACTGGAGCTTGGTGCTCAACTTTCACCTGCTGGCATGCCATACACTTAGACACATATTCTGCTACTTGCTTCTTCATTCTAGGGCACCAGAAATGTTACTTCAATGTGTATACATCTTGGTAGTTCCAGGATGCATAGCATAGGCAGCCATATGAGCTTCCTCAAGAATCTCCTTCCTCAAATCATCCACATTAGGCACACACAGCCTCTGTCTCAACCATAATGTCTCATCCTTCAATTCAAACTCAGAATCTGGATTCACTTTCACTTTCTCCATAAGCTTCACTATATTAGGATCTTTGCCTTTGACTTTCCTGATTCGGTCGTGTAGCATCGGTCTCAGCTTTAAAGTAGCAATCAGTGCTTCATCTTGCTCCAGATTTAGCTCCACATTCAGAGCTCTCAAATGTAACAAATTAGGTAGCCTCGATAACTAAATCTGAGTTGTATTTATATTAGACGTCCTGCTCAAAGTATTTGCCACCACATTAACTTTCCCTGGGTGGTATTCAGTAGTGCAATCATAGTCTTTCAGTAGCTCAATCCATCTCCTCTACCTCAAGTTTAACTCCTTCTGACTCAGTAAATACCTCAGACTCTTATGATCAGTGAATATCTGAAAAGTCTCTCCATACAAATAATGTCTCCAAATCTTTAGAGCAAAGACAACTGCAGCTAGCTCTAAATCATGTACCAGATAATTGATCTCGTGAGACCTTAATTATCTCGATGCATAGGCAGTCACCTTCCCATGCTGCATCAGTACACATCCCAATCCTTGATGCGACACATCACTGTACACCACATATCCTCCGGTCCCCGATTGAATGGTTAACCCCGGTGTAGTAGTCAACCGATGTTTCAGCTCCTCAAAGCTCTTCTGACACTCCTCATTCCACCTGAGCACTGCATTCTTCCTCAAAAGTTTTGTTAGAGGGGTCGAGATCAGAGAAAACCCCTCGATAAATCTCTTGTAATATCCGGCCAATCCTAAGAAGCTTCGAATCTTTGACACGTTTCTCAGAGTTTTCCAATTCATCACCGCCTCTATCTTTTTTGGATCAACCTGTATGGCATCTCCAGTCACTATATGTCCCAGAAACACCACCTGATCTAACCAAAATTCACACTTACTGAATTTGGCATACAATTGTTTCTCTCTCATGATTTGCAAAATGACTCTCAGATGCTCAGCATGCTCCTTCCTACTTTTCGAATACACCAAGATATCATCAATAAACATAATTACAAATCGATCCAGGTAAGGTTGAAAAACCTTATTCATCAAGGCCGTAAAAGCTACCTAGGAATTAGTTAACACAAATGGCATCACTAAAAACTCAAAGTGCCTATACCTGCTCCTGAATGCACTCTTAGGTACATCAGCCTTAGCTATCTTCGACTGATATTACCCTGACCTCAAGTCCAGTTTAGTGAATACCTGAGCTCCCTGGAACTGATCAAGTAAATCATCAATTCTAGGCAACGGGTACTTGCTCTTCACTATCACCCAATTCAGTTGGCTATAATCGATGTATAACCTCAAAGTCCCATCTTTCTTCTTCACAAATACTACTGGAGCTCCCCAAGGTGAAACACTAGGTCTAATAAAACCCTTTTCTAGTAAATCTTGAAGCTGAGTCTTCAACTCCTTCAGTTCCGCAGGTGCCATCCCATATGGAGGAATAGATATAGGAGCAGCTCCTAAAACTAGGTCAATCGTGAACTTCATTTCCTGATCTGGTGGTAAACTAGGTAACTCTTCAGGAAACACATCCCGGAACTCCTAACTACTAGAATGTCCTGTACACCATGGTCAACTATAGTATCAATGATGTGGGTCAAAAAAGCCTCACATCTACCCTGCATCAACCTCAATGCACTCGTGAATGATATCATCCTAGCTAGCACTGCCTGACTAACTCCTCTGAATACTATCCTCGGCTGACCAGGAGATTCTAATATTACCTCCTTGGTGTAGCAGTTTATGATGGCCTTATGGACAGTGAGCCAATCCATGCCTAGGATCACATCTATATCTCTTAACTGTAATATAATAAGGTTTGCCTCCAAAATTGCTTGATCAATCCCTATCAAGCATCCGTTACAAACCTCTCCTATAACAGTAGTACTACCTATTGGCGTACTCACCTCCAATCCATACTGCAGCAACTCCCTTTCACAATGTAACCTACATGCAAAATGCGGTGCGATAAAAGAGTGTGTGGATCCTGGATCTAGCAGTGCAAAAGCCTCAAAGTCATAAACAAGAAGCGCACCTGCTACCAAATTTGGAGAGTCTTGGGCCTCCTGCCTAGCCATGGCATAGACCCTAGCTTAGGACTACTACCTTATGGAAGAACTCCTAGCTCTCCCTCTGACTCTACCCCTGCCATTTTGTCCAGATCCACCACCTCGGCTCTGTTGGACTGTAGTATTACTTCCAGATCGCCTACAGACAGCAAACTAAGTTACCAAAGTAGCTGGAAACTGATTTAGAGCTGTACCCCTTCCACTGCCAGTCTGTGAAAATCTACCCCTCTGCTCAGTTCCTGACTGCCTGGCACATATCGTCTATGATGATGTCATATCATCTGTAGAGATGTATCATCTATGATGACGTCATATCGTCTGTGATGATGTCATATTGTCTTAAGTTCACTTTGCTTCATCTTAAGTTGACTCTACTTCGTCTTAAGAGTTTCAACGTCTTAAGTTGACTCTACTTTGTCTTAAGTTGACTCTGCTTCGTTTTAAGAGTTGCATCGTCTTAAGTTAATTTTGTTTCGTCTGCCTATTTGCTTCGTCTACTTTTTGTTTCGTCTGTCTTTTTGTTTCGTCTGCCTTCTGCTTATGCGACTGAGGTTTCTTCTTCTGTAAGCTATTCATCTGTTATCATTGTCTGGTCCATTTTTGACACTTCAGACGATAGAAAATTTCTTCAAGGTCTGTATTAAAGTGGTAGATCTTGAAATCCTCTTTCTAACTATCCAAAGAACACCCTAATCTGATATCCATAGTGAGAGTTATTTCAGATGTCCCAAAATAGGTTTACTATAGTTAAGGGCATGCACTGTTTCCGTCAAATGTCTCCGAATGCTGGGCTCTGGAAGTGGGGTCCAGCAATTCCAGTTAATAATTACTTCAATTTCTCTAGGATCAACTCTAATCCCTTAAAAAGAGACTACAAGTCCTAAAAAAGATATTTCCTGAGGCTAGAAATCACACTTACTTAGCTTGGCATACAACTTTTTTTCCCGCAAGGTTTGTAATACAATCCAAAGATGCTAAGCATGATCATGCTCATTCTTTGAATAGACTAGGATATCATCTATAAATATCACAACAAACTGGTCTAAATAGGGCCTAAACACTTTATTTATCGAATCCATAAATACAGCTGGATCATTAGTTAACCTAAATGGCATTAACAAGAATTCTTAATGTCCATAACAGGTCCTGAATGCAGTCTTCGGGACATCCATATCCTTTAACCAATGTTGATAATACCCTAATCATAAATCTATCTTTGAATAAACCCCTACACCTTTCAATTGATCAAATATATCTTCTATCCTTGACAACGAATACTTATTCTTTACTGTGACCTTATTCAGTTGCTTGTAATCAGTGAACTTCTGAAAAGTTCCATCTTTCTTCTTAACAAATAGAACCGGTGCTCCCTAAGATGAGACACTAGGTCAAATGAGTCCCTTATCCAGTAGCTCTTATAGTTGAACCTTCAACTCCTTTAATTCAGTAAGAGCCATCCTATATGGTACTTTGGATATAGGACCAATGGCAGGCATAACCTCAATAGACAACTCCACTTCCCTTTAAGGAGGGAGTCTAGGTAGCTCTTCAGGAAACACATCTAGAAATTCATTCACCACTAGAATATCTTGCAATTTAACACTTTCCTTCTTAGAATCAATCACAGAATCTAGATAAGCTGCACACCCCTTCTTTAGGAACCTTTGTGCTTACATAGCAGATACCATATTAACCAGAGAACTAGTGTGGATGCTATAAAATATTATTTATAATGGTCGGGCTTCCTAAGCACAACCATCTTGGCACTACAATGAACCACAACCTGATGCCTGGATAACTAATCCATACCTAAAATCTGCTCAAATTCATGAAAAGGCAATTTAATCAGATTTGCTACAAGCTCACTTCCTTGGATCACAACAAGACAATTTCTATAAACTTAATTAACTAACACCCTACTCCCAAGGGACTGGTTACATAAATATCATACTTTAACTTATCTATAGGCATCTCTTTATAAGAATTTTCTCCAATATAGATATAAGAATCCAAGATTAATCAAAGCATGCATTTTAGAATTAAAGAGAGAAACAATACCTGTAGTGACCTTAGGTGCATCCTGATCCTTATAAGCTTTCAAAACATGAGCTCAATCCGAAGTAAAAGACACAACATGTCGATCAACAATTTCTAAAAGAGTATTTGAATTAGATCTTATCTAACTATATCCTTTACGACCTCTATTGTGTACTCTATTCCTAGTAGATGTATGAGAAACCCCTCCACTAGCTTGTGACATCTGAGCTTGTCTCATGGGATAGTTTGCTATGAAATGATTACGGTTGTCACAGCGATAACTTTCACCCGTAGTCTTCCTACAAGTACCCAGATGGTATTTGAAGTGATGAGGGGACTCCAGAGCACCAGAACCTCAACCCATAGTGGAACCCGTACCTAAACCAGTCAATAAGGGAAAGTCTTGTCACCTTCCCCTAGCCATAAAACTCAGAGTGAATTCGGGTGTAGTGGAAGCACCTTCACGAATTCTCTTACTAGAGAACTAACACTCCTCTTACAAAACCCCTTCATTGAACCCTTTCTCTCTTAACCATCTCCTACTTCTCCATCTTAATAGCAGCTTGTACCAGCTGATGGTAACTCACTTGCTGTAAGAGAGTTAATGCTGTAAGGTCCTCTTTGATTAAGTCATTTAAACCATCCTAGAACTCCTCAATAAGTATAGGTTCAGGTGTATACTTACTTAGCTGATTGAATTCCTTGTCGTACTCAGCAACATATAGGTTTTTCTACTTCAAGTTCAAGAATTGCTTCCACTTCTCCTTTCTATAGGCTTCCATCATATACATGGCTTTAAATTCTTAGGAAAAGAAATCCCAAATCAAAGGCTGGGGTAACTAAGGATACCTTAGAACAAACTTCCACCACTCATAGGCTACTCTTGAAAGAAGAGACACAACATAATGAACCATTTGGTCAGCTGGGCAGCTAATTTCATATAACACCCTTTTCACCTTTTCCAACTAGAATTTTGCCCTTATAGACTCCTCTAGAGATGTTCTAGTGAATTCTTCATTTGCATACTTTCACAATTGATCTATCGGAGCCTTAGGTGTGATCTACAGTATAGCAAAGTCATCATATCTTATGAAACCTTAACTAAAGCCTCCCCCTGAGGTGGAGGTAGAGATGGTGGTATATTAGCTTCATCTCAATTGACCCCAGAGGGTCTCGATATAGACGGATGAGATTGTGCAAGATTTTTACTCTTAGCAGCCTCATCATCAACTTTGTGATATCTTTTCATATTTAATTCTTAAACCACAACATGGGACAATCTACATTAAGCCAAAGCACAACTTTTATATTCACGTACCAGCAATAGCTAAGCGCTAGTTAAACCAGAATCACCTAAACTATGCTTTGATACCAAACAATAAAACACCCCCTAAGAGGATATACAGATACCACATAAAACATACCAAACATATAATGTTAGAGAAGTGCTCTAAAGGCATTTTCATTATTTCAATGTTTATATATTTATGGATTTAATGTTGATCTTAAAATTATTTAATAAAGTCTTTGATACAAAACATAGCATAGAGGAAATCATGATGAGATCATGAAAATGAGATTCTTATCATATGTAATTATGTTAGTATCTAAACTTTTCCTAGTCATAGGATTAACAAGATGTGATATCATTAATCCAGATAGGTTAGCATATATTATACACCTTGATTGATGAAGCAATAGATCTCGTAAGTTGTAGACAAGAGTTGTTTGGAGTTAACATGTAGATGTTAACTAAAGGTAGTAAACAAATTGGATTTACCTACTATGAGACAATCATATGGATATTCTCTAACATCCCACTCCCATCTGACATATGCATGTGGCCCCTTTTGGTAACACGTGCTCATGCCCGACAAAAATGACATTTTAACTATCTCACTTTTACTTTATCACATGGAATCGTAACTAAAATCATAAACCAAATATACTAAAACCCAAAATTTCCTCATTTTATATCAAAAGCCATATTTACAATGTAGCGTTCAATTCAACATTATCAAAAGAGCATAAACAACTTGATATATACAGTATGCTACATACTTGAGGAATAATAGAAGATAATAACTGCAGTGTCTTCAATCCTAACTGATAGACCTTTGAGCCATATCTGACATTAAACTATATAAAATCTACTTCTATGAAGTTTTAGAAGCTAGGTCGTCTCACTCTCAGACCTATAAAAGTCAACGGTGCAATTTTTGATGAGTTATGCGAGCTCAATAAAGTAACCATCCTCGATGGTTCACTCATGTAACAAAAACACAGTCATCATAAAATCACTTAGATCATACAGTCACACAGTTCATTCTGTTACACAGCTCATACAGTCACACAGTTCATTCAGTTACACAGCTCATACAGTAACACAGTTTATATCAATCTATTATTTCATTATAGCTTTGCAAATCATTCAATGAATACCAGTCATATATGGATGCAATATGTATGAGACTCATATTCATTTTTACAGTGTTGTGACTGGGTGCCTTATCAGTCTCCCATATCCATTACGGACACCGGGCTCAGTAGTCAGTAGGAACCATAGGCTCAACCACAAGGCATTAAGCTCTTTCAGTAATAGTCTCAATCAGTCAATAGCAATACCAGTCACAACTGCCTTTATATTACAAGCATTGGAATGCAATGCATGTCATAATTTATTCATCAAATTCAATCATTTCCATTTGCATGTATTATGACAGTATAACAATCACAGTAATAATCACAATAACAATCTCAATATCAGTAGTCATCAGACTAGGTCCGGCATTCAATTTTTTAGTTGACAATCAGAAAAAAAACATGTAGGCAGTCATACTCACATTCAAGTAGCATTTCCAATCTTATTCGCATGCATCAAATTCCTCGAACGTATATTGTCCAAAATTTAGTACACAATCAACACATATCAAATTCAATTTAGCAATAAATAGAACAAATTAAGGTGAGACCATCTTAGGTTACTCACAGTTTGTCCTTAAAGCCAATTGCCTTGACATTCTGGCAATATCTGGAAGTAGTTACTCTAGTTGCTCGTCAATAAGCAATAAAAACAAATTCATATTACCGGTGTACTTATGTAACAGAATAAACACATTTATCAATGCTTCATGTATCATATATATTCAATGACAAATTCTTAGGTATATTTCTATCACACAATGTTGTACATATTAATTGTACTCTGATTGTACCAAAACTCAATCACTCATTCTCTATTTCAACTCTTTGGAAAGCATTCCATTCAGGTCAACTATGTATGACCATTAAGATCCAGAATATTATGGATTTAATTGACACATCCTTCTAGACAATTATTCCTCTATGTCTTAGGTTGCTAATGACACCAAGATCATTCAATTTGATTCAATATACTGAAAGTTATACACCAAATATATTTGTCTATTATTAGGATACAACTAAACTCATAACTTTAATTCAGAATAGATTTTTAAAACCAGAATTACAATTTGACTTCTTTAGAAAAATTGTAGCTTTCTATCTCTTTTTTCATTTGAATCAAGAATCAACTCATTTGAAACTCTACAGACCAAGATATAATCAAAATACCGAAGTATGTTCAGTAAAATATTCCAATTCATACTATTCCAACAGATTCCCTCAATTTCATTCAATCAATCTTTTTCAATTCAATTTATAAGACTACCAATTTTTATGCAGTGGTAGAAAAGTGTGTTAGAAATCAATTGATTCAAGAATCAGATCATTTGGATTTCTAGCGAAGAAGTTATGACTAAAAGAAGCAAGACTATTCAGCATAGAAAAGGCTCTTAAGTGCATGATTGTGCTTGAGCAGGATTGTGAGATCACACCCTCTTTAGAAAAAGTCACCCTCGTGACTTAAACATCCAAGAACAGATTATTTCTTTCCTTTATATCAAGATCATGACTTTTGACATAACCAGTAGAGTCACCCTCGTGATGACTCACAGTCGCGAACTCCTTCTTTCTACAGCAGTGTCGTGGATGTGCAACCTTAAGTCACACCCGTGCACTCCATGTCTACACTTTTACATGAATTTCTCTCCCTCTCTTCTTCATTTTAATCAATTTCTAATTCATATGTTCTATACTTCTACACCCAGTTGAAGCTTTAAACACATCAAATACAAGCTTATATGATAATTCATCAAAAACTGAAACCTCACATAACTTTCTCTCACTACTGTGTTTTCATTCTTACTACACTTATTTCATTTTCTACATTTTCTCAAATTACATAACACTCATTAAATTCATATTCAATTTTAGATACAACTACTGCTATCTGCATACATTCACATCCTCAATTTCTCATCTAAGTCATTCAATCTATCCATTCATCGATGGTTCACTGCGTAACTTCTCATGCATGTATGTATATATTTACACTGTAAACATCATCAGAGTGACTTACTTGTTTTAGCTATTCCCAGTAGTAAAAGTGAATCAAATGCACAAAAATAACACAACAGATATTTTTGGGGTTAACTAAACAAAGGAAAATTGATCACAATGCTGCTCTCCGAGAAGAACAACAAGAGAGAGCTACAGAATAACGTTTCGTCTAAAACACGTAACCACGTGTTCTCTTGCATGTAACACATTTTTCACTAAATCATTACTCCACGTGTTACGATTTTAGTGATTATATTTCCTATTCCAAAACACCCTAAATTTTAGAAATTCCTAAATTCACCAAAAATTTCGAAATAATGCTAGTAGTCTCCAAATCCATTTCTACTGTCAATATGTCACAGTTTACATTTTAAATTGCATTATTCAATAAATTATACACGAAAAATGTTAATGAATACATGAACAATTATTTTAAATATGCCAACAATAAATATTCACATGTGTGTGAATATACAATGATGCATGAGCATGCAATGCACTCTAAATTTCTCACAGTACGCTCAGTTCACAATTATGGGGTCTAGCCCCGAACATGGGATATTATAATTCTCTCCTCCTTAAGAAATTTTTTTCCTCGAAATGCTTACTTGATTAATGAAACAAGTGGCGATATTTCTTTTTCATATGTTCCTCAGTTTCCCATGTTGCTTCTTTACTTGAATGATTATGCCACTGAATTTTTACCATCAGAATTTCTCAATTCCTTATTCGTTTTATCTGATAACCAATAATCTAAACTGGCTTCTCAATATAGCTCAAGTTACTAGTAAGTTCAATATCCTAAGCCAGTAACACTTGTGTTGAATCAAACCTATATTTCCTTAGTATACTCATATGGAATACGACATGTATCTGTGACATCACAATAGGTAAGGCTAAGCAATATGCTAAAGGTCCAATTCTCTCAAGAATCTCATAAGGAACAAAATATCTTGGGCTTAACTTGCCCTTTTTTCCAAACCTCAGTACGCCTCACCAAAGTGGCACTCTTAGAAATACTTAGTCCCTGACACTGTACTCCATATCATGTCAATGCTGATTCAAATAGCTTTTCTATCTATCTTGAGCCACTTTTATTTGGCTCAGGATCAGTTTCACCTTATCAACAGTATCTTGGATTAATTCAGGACCCTCAATTATTATCATTCCTTCTTCGTCCCAGTATAGCAATGATTGACATTTTTTACAATACAACTCCTCACACAGAGCCATCCCGATACTACTATGATAATGATTATTGTATGCGAATTCAATCAATACTATATACTGATCCCAAGCTCCCTGAAACTCCAATACATATGCTCTAAGCTTATCCTTAACAGTCTTGATAATTCTCTCACTCTGTCCATCTATCTGAGGATGAAATACAGTACTAAAATTTAGCTTTGTGTTTATAGCTGATTGTAAACTCTTCCGAAATCTTAAGGTAAATTTGGAATCCATGTCTGATACAATGGACACTGGAATCCCATGTAGTCTCACAATCTCAATCACATATCTCCAAGCTAACTGATCTAATGAATTGTTCTCTTGAACTGGTATGAAATGGGCAGATTAAGTTAATCGGTCCACCACAACCCATATCACATCATTTTTCCTCGGAGTCTTAGGCAATCCTATTATGAAATCTATAGTAATCCATTCCCATTTCCACTCTAGAATTGGAAACGAATGAAACTTTTTGACTGGAGCCTGATGCTCAGCTTTAACTTATGGCATGTTACATTTAGAAACAAACTCCGCTACTTGCTTTTTCATTCGAAGCCACCAGTAATGTTGGAACCCCTCCCTGATGGGTCGCGTGCCCGACGTCCTTCGTGACATCTGGGCGCGCATCTCACGAGGGAGGAA
>JANIJH010000008.1:53763885-53777616 GCA_024520975.1 Erythroxylum areolatum | reverse complement strand
GTTTACTTTGAAATAGTATTTTTGCCATAACTTTTTCATTTCTAATCCGAATCGAGCGTTTCCAGTGGCGTTAGAATTGTGAGTTTAAGAGGAACATTTTTATTAAAAAGCAAATCCCAAATTTTTCTATTAAAAGTTTCTCTATTGTGGTCGGTTTGTGTTCGGTTTTGGGTCTTCCATGCTTGTATGGGTCCGAATGTTGGGCCTCGGAGACAGGGTCCAACATTTCTCTCTCTTGTTTGCTCATGTGACTTAAACTAATGTGAAAATTGTACTTTCTTCCTCTACTAAATAAGCATTACATATCGAACCTTTAACTCTAGCCTTGTTTTTAACATTTTTCCTCAAGTGATTCAAATACCTACATTAGTGAATAGGGTTATTACAGTTCTGTTATTAAAATATGTTATTACTTCAATTTAAATATTTACTACAATTACTTCTGAAATGGATACATCTATCGATATTGAATTGGACTAACAAGTTTAGCCTCGTATGCTAAATGCACAGGTAGATGATCCATACAGTCAAAATAGCTTGGAGAGGAAATGCTTTCTAATTTAAGTAAAATTACTGAAAAATCCCTTTCTAGTTTTTCCATTTCAGCCAACTTTATTCCAAATAATGTTAAGCTTTTGGAAAAACAAACTTAATTCTGTTATAACTTCCTAAACCTTATTCGATAGGTACTCCCGAAAGGCAATTGGAATTAGCTTTTGCATAAATACATGACAATCATGACTTTTCATCCTAAATAATTTGTACTTCCTCATGACCACACACCTTGCCAAGTTTGAAACATAACCATCGAGAAATTTTAAACTTTTCCACCATTCACACAAATTTTCCTTTTATTTTTTTCCTAAAGTGTAATATGCTTTCGGATATTTACTAGTACAAAGATCTTTATCTAACTCATTCCTTCTATAAAAAAGTTTCAAATCAGCTCATGATTTTGCATTGTCTTTTGTCCTCCCTTCAATGTTCATTATGGTATTGATTTTTATTAATTACTTTTATTTAATCCTTACTTTAGTTTAATTTCAATTATTATTACATTGTTAATATTTTTCCAAGAAATTTTTATTTATCTTGTTTAGTGTAATAGGGTGTTCTAAGGTTACTATCTAGAACACAACAAAACGCAATTCACTAACGAATACTAAATCTCCAGAAAGCTCTGAAGACGGTAAAAAAAGGAAACATGTGCGAATTGTGAAAAATAATTTTGTTTTACCACATGCTGAGTCAGATTTATGAAGATGTCTCACTTTCAACATTAAAGAGTGAAAATAACAATACGTTGTTATTAAAACTCGACATGTTGTTGCGGGTATGTATGTACACTACCCTTCCCTACAAGAATTGGAAATTAAGGAAAATTTTGACGATTTGCTAATCGATAAGATTTGGAAGTACATTATATTGATTAGTTGTCCTATTTTTATTGAATTAACTAGGGAGTTCTACACTACTTTTAAATTTAGAAATCGGACAATTTCACTTTAGGTAGTCCTAAGGTGATTCAATACATATTAATGGGAGTCGAATTCAAGCAGAGTGTCACTGAGTTAAATTTAGCCTTAGGGTTAATATATGAAGATTATGCAAATTCGACTCTTTATAAAGAATTTGTTGTGGATTATGGTGAGTTCAATTCCGACTAAAAGGTTACTGTATGTACATATACTAAGGCTGAATTGTTCTTTGTTTGATGTTTGGTGAATAAAGTGCATGTCAATTTAGATGCTTCGTTGGCATTGCAATTTAACCTTATTTTATCTTCAAACAAACATTTACGTCTCAATTCTCTTATCACTTGTTTGGCTATTAGTTTGAATTTTCTTGATTTGACTGACATCGATATGTATATAGCCTGTGAGATAGAACCCTTGGATAGAATTTGTTGAAGCAAGATGGGTGTAATTGAAAAACAACGGAGAACATGTCACGATCGCACTGAGATAGGTTCATCATCAACATAATGAGAGCCTAAAACCATTGGATCAACTTTATATCTTCTGGCTCCATAGATCCGACAGGATTATCATTCTTGGCTAGATAAATTGGAACATAAAATTTCAAAAATGGAGAAAATTTTGGATGCTTTACTTCAATTCATAGGGGTTGTACCTTTATGCCCTCTGTCACCACATTACACATCCTTTCCGATGCTCACCCTTTAGGGAAATCCTCAATTATTTATTTTCTCTGATTATCTTTATTGAGTTGTAAGTATCTTCTGCATACATTAGGGACAATGTATGATTTAGTTATGGGGGAGCGAGTGTTTTCAATTTGATGAACTTTGTGACTTTGATTGAACTTATGATATGTTGATTCATATATTAATTATTCCTCATGATAACTTCGTAATGTTCTAAATATTTTTTATGAATAATCCTTAAGCTAGGATACATTTTTTGTTTAAGATCTAATTCAAGAGAAAGACAATCATGATTAACATTTTCATTGAATTATTTAAAGTATGTCATTGATTTTGTTGAATGAAAAGTATGCAGGACTTGAGGTAATTTTTTACACCTACGTGAGTTTTCAGCCAAAGAGCATTCATCATATATGTGCTCATATATATCTTTGTGTTGTGTGTTATCAAACATAGCTTGTCTATGCTAGAACTTGCTTTTGAATACGTGTTGAGACCACATTTTGATGAATTTATGTATAAAGATGATATGGGCATTTAGGATAACCTTTTTTTTTAAACCTAAACAAACCTACCTCACTGTTAATCCTTAGAAAACCAATTTGAGCCTTAACCTTTCTTTCTTGCATAATAACCTTGCTACAAACCGAATTTACCCTTTTTTGTTATTGATATCCTTAATAATTTTGAACCCCTAAATTGAAGGAATTGTATTAGCTTATTTGCATAAGATTTTGACTAATCGCTTCAAAAGTAAATTGGATGATTCAAGTTGCATTGTTTTGATTTTTTATAGAATGGAGGAGTATTAGAAAAATAAACAAAAATAAACACACACAAAATATTCTCTAGATATTGTTATTGAAAAAAGAAAAGAAGAAAAAGGGATTGAAAGAGATGTTATTTGAATCAAGTGAATTTTAATTTAAGTTGAAACTAATGTGGATAAGTTTGTATGATTCCCTTTAATTTATTTAGCCAAAAAGCTTCTTCTTGTCATACATTACTTAATCCACGTTACAACCATGATAAAGTCCCTTTAATTTATGCATTAGGTTCATTATTGTTTAGTGGTGGAGATATGATTCTTGAACAAGCTTATGGAAATAACTCGCTATGTTTTGATTTGAGAGCTTAATGAACCATAAACACTTTGAGCGTATAGAGCGAAATCCTTGTGAGGGTGTCAAGTCTTGTTCATTTGATTTTGATGGAATTGATGAGATGCTATGTTTTAACAACGTGTCCTATGAGTGCTTATTCTCTCGATTGTTATTTTATCTCAACCCTTCAATATGAATTAGCTTTTGAATATTTTTGGATGACATGAAAGGAGATGAGAGGTTGTTGTGAAAATGAATAATGTATTGAATTGATTTATGCTTGAGGACAAGCATGAGTCCAGTGTTGGGGAATTTGATAATATCTTATCTTGCTATATTATTTGATATTATCTCCTTTGTTTTAGATTTATTTTGGTGCTTAAATATGTAAATTAATGTTTGTTTTATTTTAGGATATGAAAGGTGGAGATTGCATTGAATTGGGACTCTATTGATGATAATCACAAATTTTGGATAAAGTGAACGAATTGATACAGTGGATAATGTTGATCACTTGAAAAGTTGGAATTTAACTAGGAAACTTCTTCTTATCCCTACCATGCAGGAGTTTGAATTTAAATTTATTGTAGATAGACTTCTGTACAATTTAGAGTTAGATTAGGATTAGAATAGAAAACCTATAAAGGGGATGTTCCTTACAACAGGAAAAGGTTCTCTTCTCTTTTTTTTTAATAGCAATTCTTAGTCTTTTTTCTATTTTTGTTATTAGAGTGAAAGTCATATGTGGCTAAAATCATCTCTCTGATTCAAAAGGATTCAATACTCTGATTGTAACCTTGTGAGGTTTTGTGTTCTCAACTTTTATTCATGTTTTAATTCAAGTATTTCTTATTTTAAGTTCTCATGTTTCATGAATGATTAACATTCGATTAATCTATCAATTTAATTTAATATTCATTATTCTATTGCTATCTAGGAATTCAATGATCCGTAATTGTCATAAAGGATTAGTACAAGTAGCAAATAGATTATTTATAAATTTCCACATTTAACTTATGATAAACAAGAAAACTAAATTGAATAGTTACAGTTATCTTGATTATTTAATTTAGGGTTTAGTCTTTTTCATAGAGCTTATTGCTATCATTTATTTGATATGCAATGCTATCACACCTAGTCAATAGATGATAAGTTTTGGTTTGGATGTTGGGTTTGAATCAATTAATTTAGGAAATTTTGAGACTTATTACGGATATGCTAATATATTTCTGACTAACAACTTGAATCATAAAAATATTCCTTTTAGACCAATGATCAATATTACAATTAGATGAGATCTTTTTCTTGAATCAGAGTTTGATATTTAAATTCAGTTGATTTAATTTATTTTTGTATTAATTTTCATTTACTCAGTTATTTAATCAAACCCCCATTTATTTTTATTGCTTGAAATTAATAAGCTAGTGCTTAGTTCTCTAGGGATTCGATCTGGTTCCACGACTACTATAAAAATTTGGAGAATCGAAATTATTTTGGGGGCTTCAATAACCTGACCAAAATTTGGCATCATTGCTAGGGATTTATTTCAAGTTTCTTAGTTTCTTTATGTTTTTATTTTTATAGTAATTGTTGATCTCTTGTCTCGTATCACTCGTGCTTCTCAGAAAGATAAATTGCAATATAATCTAGAAATTACGAAGACAACACATCAGTTGAGAAAAAAGACTAAGCAAGGAACCATTCGTTCATCTCCAGACGTGAAATTTGAAGTAGATCTAACAATTGGTGAAGACTTGAATTTTTAAGAAGCGAACGAAAAGATGGTAAATCTTAAACCTAGAATGTTGAGGGAGTTAGTGGCACCGAATTTGAATCAACAACCTTTATGCATTCAATTTCCAAATGTTGAGGTAGATTTCAAATTGAAATATAGTTTGATTCACTTAATACCTATTTTTTATGGTCTTATAGGTGAAGATCCCCCTAAACACCTAAAAGAATTTTATGTTGTTTGCTCTGGAATGAAGCCATAAGGGGTGATAGAAGAACAAATAAATGTCAGGCCTTTCCATTCTGATTAAAAGATAAGGAAAAAGATTGGTTATATTATCTTCCACTGGCTCAATAATAACATAGAACAAGATGAAAAGAACGTTTCTAGAGAAGTTCTTTTCTGCATCAAAAGCAACGAATATCAGAAAGGAGATATGTGGGATAAATCAAATTATAGGAGAAACATTATATAAATATTAAGAAAGGTTTAAGGAGCTAAGTGCTAGCTATCCACATCATCAAATTCCCGATCAACTTTTGATTCAATACTTTTATGAAGGACTATTGCTAGTGGATCAAAGTATAGTTGATGTAGCCAGTGTAAGAGCTCTAGTAAACAAAACACTTGAGGCTGCAAGACCGTTGATATCAATTATGGCCAAAAATTTTGAACAATTTAGGACAAGGATGGATGGAGCTATTAAGCATGTGAATAAGGTAAGTCACACGCACCTTGAAGATAAAATTTCTGATTTAACCGCTTTAGTTCGGCAAATGTTTATAGGTTAATTGCATTTGACAAAAGTGTCTGAAATATGCTCATGCTCTGGATATCTTACGGATATATACCCTACATTGCAACAAGACCCTCTTCAAGAAGCTAACGCAATAGGGGGCTTTCTTGGTCAACTTCAACGAAAGTATGACCTTATTCCAATTACTACAATCCATGATGGAGAGATCATCCAAAATTGAGCTATAGAAATCAAGGAGACCAACAACGATATCAATCTCACACTTTTAAACAACCTCAAGCTCCTACATAAGCTCAACCTCAATCTTTAAATTCAGGTATGTCTTTAGATGAAATTGTTAAGGCGCTGGCTAATAATACTCAACAATTTCAACAAGAAACAAGGTCAAGCCTTCAAAACTTGGGAAATAGGATCACTCAATTAGCCACTTTGGTAAGTAAATTGGAAGAGCAAGCATCAGGGAAATTGCCTTCCTAAACAGTGGTGAACCCTAAGGAGAATGTGAGTGCAATGACTTTGAAAAGTGGTAAAGAATTTCTATTTGGAACTTCTTTACTAATGGAGGAAGAAAAACACGATGATGGAGAAAAGAAGGAAGAACTTCCAACTCAAGAATTAAAAACGGTAAAAATGATTCATCTTTAACAATATCAATTAATACATGTTTACCTCCTTTTCCTAGTAGGTTGGCTAAACCAAAAGATGATGAATATGAAAGAGAGATTTTAGAAACTTTCAAAAAGGTGGAAATTATTATACCACTTCTAGAAGCCATCAAGCAAGTTCCGAATTATGGCAAATTCTTAAACGAGTTATTCATAAATAAAAGGAAGCTAAAGGACAAGGGGAGAATAATTTTGGGTAATTAAGAATGTATCAATTTTGATAAATAGGAAATTACCAACAAATGCAAAGATCCAGGTATGTTTACACTTTCATGTGTTATTGTTAATAGAAAAATTGAGCGTGACATACTAAACTCAGGTGCATTTATTAATATCACACCATACTTAATTTATCGAGCTTTAAATCTGAATTCTTTGTAAGAAACTAATGTGATTATCCAACTAATTGATTGTTTGTATATGCGTCCTATTGGAGTTATTAAGGATGTTTTTGTCCAAGTTAATGGATTGGTATTTCCAGTGAATTTTTACGTTTTGAAAATGGATGGAAATAGTGTTAAAAATTCAGCTTCGATTTTGTAGGGTAGGTCATTTATGAAGATGACTAAAACAATAATTGATGTGCACGAGGTACTCTTTCCATAGAGTTGGATGGAGAAATATCAAAGTTCAACATTTTTAAAGCAATGAAGTACTCGAATGATTTTCAATTCATTTATCATATGGATATTGTGGATTCATTTGTGTAAGATATGTTTAAAGAAGAGGGTGTTGAAGATAAGTTGGAGTGGAAGGCTAAATTGGCGACCAAATTGATGAAACTTATGAAGTTGTAGGATCATTGTCAACAATGCTAATAGATTTGGAAACTTTAAATGATGAACTTACTATAACTCCCAAGAAAATCTTGCCTTCTGTTTTGTAGGCTTCGAAGATAGAATTAAAGGTGTTACCTGATCACCTAAAGTATATCTATTTAGGTGATGGAAATTTATTACGCAGAATCATTTCAAAAAGGTTGACTAAATAACAAGAAGGACTAGTAGTACTACTTGATTCGTACAAAACTACAATTATGTAGAAGTTGGAGAGGAAAAAGCCACGTCGAGCATAACGACGTTAAATAATTACACTTTTCGGGAGGCAACTTAAAATATGATAGTTTTATTTTTTTAATTCTTTCTTTGATGCATTTGTTTATTTTTGAAACATAAATTTATTAGCTTAAAGGAAAAAGAGGTCTTAAAAAATTCTAGACTACTAAATCTTATAAGACCAAATCTCGTCTGATGTAATTTAGTAATTTTGGAATGAAGATTTCAAAATTCCATACTACTAAATCTTATAAGGCGAGACCTCACCATATGCGATTTAGTGTTTTAAAATTTGAGATTACTAAATCTCAAAAGGCAAGATTTCGCCTTATGCGATTTAGTGCTCTAGATTGGTACTTTAATATCCCAATATAAAAAATAAAAATAATTAAAAATTAAAAAACGTAAATATTTGCATTTTCCTTTATTTGATTATTTCCATTTTTTACTTTATTTATTTATTTTAAAAAATCTATTATGTTATTTCTTATTTGCAGGTACATTCCAAAACAAACACTCACCCACTCACTCCAGCAGCACACACCACTCACGCTGCAGCCTCACTCATGCAGCTCCCCTCCCACACACACCACACGTAGCAGCAGTCTCCTCCCACCCGCGCATCATGCACACGAAAGTACTCAATAGCAGCTCCAACGCCTACCCACCCACGCCACAACACTCACGCAACTCCAGAGACAGACGCACGATGCAGCAGCTTCTCTAACCCACATCACTCACCTGCGACAGATGCTGCAGCCTCCTCACACAGCCCAACAGCCCCCTTTAATCACGCCAGCAGCAACAAAAACCAACCAACCGTGCCCCATTCTTTTATAAGTTTTATCTTTACAGTTTTTAATTACTTTTTTTTAATTTTGATTCATATTAATTACTTTTAGTAAATCCTTCTTTTAGTTTATTTTCAATTATTATTAAGTTGTTAATATTTTTTGAATTAATTTTTGTTTATCTTGTTTAGTGTAACGGGGCATTCTAAGGTAACTATCAAAACCATAATAAAAGGCAGTTTACCAACAAATGTTAAATCTGCTGAAAGCTCTCAAGCCGGTAACAAAAGAAAGCATATGCAGATTGTGAAAAATAATTTTATTCTACCACCTGTTGAATCAGATTTACAAGAATGTCTCACTTTCAATACCATATAGCAAAAATAATGTTATGATGTTATTAAAACTCGACATATTATTACGGGTAAGTATATACACTACCCTTCTCTAGAAAAATTGGAAATTAAGAAAAAATTTCACGATTTGCTAACCGATATGAGTTGGAAGTAATTTGTATTAATTAATTGTCCTGTTTTTATTAAATTGGCTAAGGAATCCTATACTGCTTTTAAATTTGACAAACTGGACAATTTTACTTTAGGTAATCCTAAGGTAATTCAATACATATTAATGGCAGTTGAATTCAAACAAAGCGTCACGGAGTTCAATTTAGCCTTGAGGTTAATAGGTGAAGATTAGGCTAATTCGACCTTTATAAAGAATCTATCGTGGACTATGGTGAGTTCAACTCTTTTCAAGCATGAAAATCAATGTCTCCTGATCCTTTTCCTTATAATCTCAATCAACCTAAGGGTAATGATTTCAATAAAATGGAGTGGATTTATATGTAGGATTTCTTAGCCTTTAGTTATTCCAGCCGAAAGGCTACTGCATGTATATGTACTAATGCTAAATTGTTCTTTATGTGGTGTTGGTGAATAAAGTGCATGTCAATTTAGGTGCTTCGTTAGCGATGCAATTTAACACCGTTTTATCTTCAAACAAACATTTATGTCTCGGTCTTCTTATCACTCATTTGGCTATTAATTTAAATTTGCTTGATTTGACTGACACGATATCCATATAGCCTGTGAGATGGAACCTTTGGATAGAATTTGTAGCAAAATGGGTGTAACTGAAAAACAACGAAGAACATGTCGCGATCGCACTGAGAGAGGTTCATCATCAACACAACGAGAACATAGAAACATTCGACCAACTTTATATCTTCTGGCTCCACTGATCTGACAGCATTATCATTCTTGGCTGGATAGATTGGAATTCAAAATGGAGAAAATGGAGAAAATTTTGGATGCTCTACTTCAATTCACGAGGGATGTACCTCCATGCCCTCCATCACCATAGTACACATCCTTTCCAATGCTCACACTTAAGGAAAATCCTTAATTATTTATTTTCTTTGATTATCTATATTGAGTTATAAGTATCTTATGCATACATTAGGGACAATGTATGATTTAGGTGTGGTGAAGTGAGTGTTTTCAATTTGATGAACTTTATGACTTTGCTTGAACATATGATACGTTGATTCATACATTAACTATTCCTCATAATAACTTATAATTTTTTTTATTGTTGTTAATGAATAATCCTTAAGTTAGGACACTTTTTTTTAAAGATCTAAAGCATGAGAGAGACAAGCATGATTAGCATTATCATTGAATTATTTCAAATATCTCATTTATTTTGATGAATGAAAAGTGTGCAAGACTTGATGTAATTTTTGACGCCTACGTGAGCTTTGAGCCTAAGAGCATTCATCACATATGTGCTCATATATATCTTTGTGTTGTGTGTTATCAAACATAACTTTTCTATGCTAGAACTTGCTTTTGAATACATACTGAAACCACAATTTTTATGAATTTGTATATAAAGATAATAAGGGCATTTAGGATAACCATTTTTTTAACATAAACAAACCTACCTCACTTTTAATCCTTAGAAAACTAATTTGAGCCTTAACCTTTATTTCTTTCATAATAACCTTGCTACAAGCCGAATTTACCCTTTTTGTTGTTAATATCCTTAATAATTTTTACTAATCTTATGAAAAGGAAATTAGATTATTCAAGTTGCATTGTTTTGATTTTTTTAGAATGGAGGAGTATTAAAAAAACAAAAAAAAACTTCTCTAGATATTGTTGTTAAAAAAAAGAAAAAGTAATTGAAAGAGATGTTATTTAAATCAAGTAAATTTTGATTTAAGTTGAAACTTGTGTGGATAAGTTTGTATGATTCCCTTCAATTTATTTAGCCAAAAAGCTTCTTCTTGTTATACATTACCTAAGCCATATACAACCACTGTAAAGTCCTTTTGATTTATGCATTAGGTTCATTATTGTTTTGTGGTGGAGATACGATTCTTGAGCAAGCTTATAGAAATAGCTCGCTATGTTTTGATTTGAGAGCTTAATGAAACCTAAAATAACATGCTCCACAGAATTGAAAGATGTAAAAGTTCAGATTCAAAGAAGGAAGAAGATGATAGATCTGAATTAACTAAAATTAAATATGATGTGCAAGGTTTCAAATTTACCTATTAGACCTCACGAAGAACTTGTCTCGAGCAACCTTGATAACAGGTAAAGAGCAAACCAAGAAAGTTGGGTAAGATCAAAATCACGCCACAATCTGATTCAATTGATAAGTGAAGTTTAAATTCTAAGTTGAAAAATACAATAGGGTTTTTTCCTCTCAATATGGTCGACGGCTCACAGAAAATAATATGATCAAAGTTGTGTTCCAAAAACCCTAAAACATAAGTATTTATACCTAGACTTAATGCTAAAAGACTTGGGCTTAAAATACATGGGAGCTCAAAATATAATTATAACTTAAAACAAGTCCAAAATAGAATAATAAAAACACATCTAAGCTTGCCTTAACATGCTTCCAAGTCTAATCATAGACACGCATCTCCTCTTGGGCTTCAGTGATGATATGCAGACCAATACAATGGTCTCAAGTCCCAAGTGGGTCCAATCCAATGATTTGAGATAAATGAATCAATTTAGGCTATGATTCAAATAGCTCTCCTCCAATAGGCTTGGTGCACTCCATTCTCTCCACAAATTGGCCCACATGCCTATAGAGAGCCTCCTTGAGTCTCTCGATCCTAGCTTTAGACATAGGTCCAACTGGAATGACAAGCTCGCTCCCATCACGCATGCCATCTCCATGGTAATCCTTGCTCCTTCTCACATCAGTCCCTAGCTACTCAAGAAGATTCGTCCTCAAATATGAATGCATATCAAAAGGAAAAAGATCAGTAATGTTAAAAGTTGCAAAAACAAAATACTCACCTGGCGGGTCAATCTTGTAGGCATTGTCATTTATCTTCTCCAACACCTGGAACGGACCATCACCTCTAGCATCCAGCTTGGATTTCCGCTGGGTAGGAAACCTATCCTTCCTCAAATGCACCCAAACTCAATCACCAGGTTTAAAAGTCACCAACTTTCACCCTTTGTTGGCTTGCTTAGCATACACTCTGTTTCTATGCTCAATGTGCTGTCTCGCCTTCGCATGCAATTCCCTAACCATCTCGGCTTTCCTCTTGCCATTGGTACTAGATAACTCATACAAGGGGAAAGGCACAAAATCCAAGATAGACAAAGGATTAAAACCATATACAAGCTCAAAAGGCGAATAACCTGTGGTGGAATGCACACATCTATTATATGCAAACTTAATAAATGACAAACATTCACCCCAAGTTTTCAAATTTTTACCAACTACAGCACGCAACAAGGTACCTAAGGTTATATTAACAACCTCAGTCTGTCTATCTATCTGTGGATGACAAGTAGTAGAATAAAGCAATTTAGTACCCAACTTTCCTTACAAAACATACCAAAAATGACTTAAAAATTTAACATCTCGATCTGAAACAATAGACCTAGGAATACCATACAATCTAACAATATCCTTAAAGAATAAATCAGCAACATGCATAACATCATCAGTCTTATCGCATACAATCAAATTCGCCATCTTACTAAATCAATCAACAACAACAAAGATGTTATGATGGGCACCCGCCCTTATAGTTCACGTGCCCAACATCGTAAGTGACATCTGAATGCGTGCTTCACAAGAGTGGCAAGCCCACACTAGGACAAACATCAAAACAACACCCTTCTCCTATTTCAGGACAGATTTTTGGGAAACCTCAATTCGGAGTTTCAAATCTGACTTGTTCAGAACATTTGTGGCTCTATGCCTCTGGTTTATTTAGAGACAAGAGTCATCTGATTTCGAGATCCCATAACAAAGTTATGGCTAAAAGAGTCAAACAAGGTTTTGATCTCAATCATATTGCACCTGTCTTGGGGTAATTAGCATAAATATCATTTGGGGCATCAGATTAATACCATCTTAGGATAGTTTGATAGAAGACTTTGAGATCTACAATTTTCATGCGGACCTTGAAAGCGGATTCTATCATCTAAAGGGTCAAAAATGGAGAAGAAGATAGCATCAGACGAATAGTGTACAGAAGGAGAAGTTTAGGTCACATAGGCAGAAAGCAGACGAAGCAAAATGATAGACGAAGTGGAAAGACAGGCGAAGTAGGAAGGCAAAAAAAGTGGAAAGACAGATGAAGCAGAAAGACAGACGAAGCAGAAAGACAGACGAAGTAGAAAGACAAACAAAGCAAAAAGACAGACGAAGCGGAAAGACAGACAAAGTAGAAAGACAGACGAAGCGGAAAGACAAACGAAGCAGAAATACAGACGAACCATAATCATCTTAAGATGAAGCAAAGTCAACTTAAGACGATGCAACTCTTAAGACGAAGCAAAGTCAACTTAAAATGATGCAACTCTTAAAACGAAGCATCTTTATAGACGATACAACTCTATAGATGATATGACGTCATCACAGACGATACATCTTTACAGACGATGCACCTCTTAAGACGAATAACGTCATCATAGATGATATGATGTCATCACAGACGATACCATTGTATACTCGTAAGCATCTTCCCTTCTAAGGACCGTAACTCACGACCCAAAAGTCCAAAAATTCTATACTATATACCGTTGGAAAGCTAAAAGAGAGACTTACAACTTTCCAGAAGGCACATTTGCCTTTATCAGCCTACTTTAGAGCAGCTTTTCCCCTAAAGCCAGAACACAAATCCTACCCCAATGAAAACTTGAAATTTTCAATATAAAAACTTGAAATGCCATAAACAACCATAATGTAAATGTATTTCATTCACATCAAAATAAGAGTTTTACAAAGATTTAGTGGGCATTTCAAGCTGAAAATACACTAGTATCTTACAATCCCAAAAATACAAAAGATACTTGAACCAAGGTTTGCTCAAAATGCAACTAAAGCTTTGCTTTACAAGATTGATTTCAAATACAAAATATACAAAAATTGGAGTGATGCCTTGACCCTTGTCTACTCGATATCTTGCTCA
>JANIJH010000008.1:53649976-53679857 GCA_024520975.1 Erythroxylum areolatum | reverse complement strand
CACTTGTATGTATATGCATGAACATATCACGGCAAATTTTGTTTTTAAACGCTCATAACCCGTTCCAAATTACTATTTTACCTTTCCCATCGGTGATGGGATTTTACACCAGATAAGCTATTGCCTTGATGATCTGGCATTGTCCGGATGTTGGCAATCGACTTGTGCATCTAAAGTCATGCAATACACACATAAGTCCCATATTACTAAGTTGTTCAATCAAGTGAATATTTAATCATGCATATGTTGTATGTCATGTTCGATGTATACTTAATTGACTTCCGAGTATATATCCTTATTCACAAATCTTGACCATTCAAGCATCATAACTTGTATATAACTAGTTGTAATTAGGTTTATATCTTAAGTAAACTTGATTACTCTAAATTCATCATTCATACATTTACTAACCCTTTTCTAACAATATGTTCATGCAACTGTTCCCAATTCTCATTCATTTAAACCTAATACACATTACTCATATCCTTTGGACCATATTTGCATTCATAAAAAAACCTTTATACCTTTAACAACTCATAATTTCCAAATTTAAACACATCGATATCAAGACAATCCATTCTTTAAGTTATAACATCAACTATTAACCAAAGCTATCAAACCTGTAACCAATTAATTAAGAAATTATCTAAGTTTATTTCAAGCCCCAATCAAATCCAAATGCACCAAAGCAAAGTGATTTATCCTTATGTGGTTCAACAATTACCCAAAATAGAAAATTTTCATTTCAAAGCATTGCCCACGATTGTGGGGGACCTTCCCACAATCATGAGATGATTGCCCTGAAGTGCACTATCCAATTCCCTTAATTTCTCCCGATTCTAACATCTTCATACCAAATTCAAAACATCTTCATATTAGTCCATTAATTATATCTCAATTATACCTTAATGATACTTCAATTCCTCGTCAATTTCATCTCCAATTCCACCTCAAAATCATTCAATTGGCAGCTCATAAACTATTTATCTTTCATGCATAAAACAAAACATAAACTTTCATTCACTTAAGCTCATCATATATGTAGTCCTAGTTTATTTTTCCAAATTCAAGAACACTTCACTAGCACCTTTCTTTAGCATAAATTCACCTTCATTTAAACATCAAATCTCAATCTAAATAATCCATATAGCAACCTATAACCTACGGTTCTCATGCATCACAAACAAAATAGAAACGTATCCAATTCGTGTATCATTTTCTAGCACACTTCATGCAATCCATCCCAATTCAGTCATCATAAACTTTCTATTACAATATGCTACAAAGATCAATACTTTGCTTACTTGTTTAGCTCAAGTTCCACCTCAATTCATCAAGTCTACTTTGCCTTATATGCATGCAAGATCATCTTAAATACAAGGTGGGACTTGGATGGGTTTTCAATAAGGATAAAAGACAATAGAAAAAACAACAATGTTCCGGTTCTATAACTATCTTGTGAAGGGTGAAAGCATGTATTTTTGGTGTGGTAATTGTACAAAATTGAAGCAACGCGTAAGGATGTGAGGGTAGGGCGTTTTGGTGGTAAGAGGAAAGGAGAAGAAGAATGAACCCAGCAGAAAGTATCCCTGTAGTAGCTTAACTCATTAGGTGCTAGTGTCACCATTTTATAATGAAATTTGTCACCTATGCATGCATTCCATTTTCCCCATATGTAAGCTACTAAATGTCACCAATATCCTAGGCCATTTGGCACTCAATCAATACTGTCATTTGTTACTTAATTTCCTATGCCAAATGTCACTTAATTCTATTGCCATGTGTAACTTGTTTCATATGCTTAGTCATCCTAAATTTTCATGTGTCAATTTGACATTTTTCCTTAAACTAAATGCACATTTTAATTCATCAATTTTCTAATTGTAACAATTAATTCCAAATTTACTAATTATAATCCACCAAACCAAAATTCAAGATATAAGCAATACAAAATTCACATCATGATAATTTTTAACCTTTCATACCCCGGAATATGTCAATTGAGTGCACATACAATATTGACAATGTTTGCTAAATCGTTACTCATATGTGTATCGGAATATTATGTATGTGAATAAAATGTAGTTCATAACTTCTCAAATGATATGACTTGATAGTCTAAGATTCTAACTCTCATTAAGTTTTAGAACCCGGGCTATTACAATTCTCCTCTCTTAAGAAATTTTGTCCTCGAAATTCTTACTAGATTGATCAAATAGATGAGGGTACTATTTCCTTATGTTTTCTTTAGTCTCCTATGTGGCTTCTTCTCTCGAATGATTCCTCCAAAGGACTTTAACCAGTAGGATTACTTGGTTTCTCAATTACTTAATCTGATAACCAAACATTTTGACCAGTTCCTCTACATAACTCAAATTAGTTGCAATTTCAACTTCCTGTACCAATAATACATGTATTGGAACTGACCTGTATCTCCTGAGCATGCTAATATGGAATACATTGTGAATTTGAGACATCTCTGGTGGTAATGCTAACTTGTAAGCCAATGGTCTTATTGTCTCAGTAATCTCGTAAGGACCAATATATCTAGGGCTTAACTTTCCCTTTTTATTAAATCTTAGTACTCCACGCCAAGGTGACACTCTCAAGAACATCTTATTTCCCACTTGATACTCCATATCCCTCCAGTGCTGATCCATATAACTCTTTTGCTTGTCTTGAGCTGCCTTGATCCTATTACTGATCAATTTTACCTTATCGATGGTATCTTGAATCAACTTTGGGCCTTTAACCATCCGTAGGCCCTCTTCATCCCAATACAAAGGCAATCAACACTTTTTGCCATATGACACTTCATATGGAGCCATACCAATAATACCGTGATAATGATTATTATATGCAAATTCAATGAGGGTTACATATTGATCCCATGCTCCTTGAAACTCTAAAACACAAGTTCTGAGCATTTCCTCAATAGTCTTAATTGTCCTCTCACTCTTTTTGTCTGTTTGAGGATGAAATGTTGTACTAAAATTCAACTTTGTAACCAATGTTGTTTGTAAACTGGCCCAAAATATAGAAGTCAATCTGGGATTCTGGTCTTATACAATAGATATTGGTACTCTATGTAACCTCTCTATCTCATTAATGCACCTCCGAGCTAACTAATCCAATGTGTTATTTTCTCACACAGGTCAGAAATGTGTCGATTTTGTTAATCTATCAACAATGACCCATATAGCATCATATTACCTCAGAGTCCTTAGCAAACCTATAATGAAATCCATTGTGATCCTCTCCCATTTCCGCTTCGGAATAGGTAATGATTGTAACTTCCCAACTGGGACCTAATGCTCAGCCTTAACTTGTTGACATGTCAAACATTTAGCCACATACTCAGCCACTTGCTTCTTCATCCATGGCCATCAAACATGCTGTTTCAAAGTACTATACATCTTGGTAGTACCAAGATGCATAACATAAGCTGCCATGTGAGCTTCCTCCAAAATTTCTTTCCTCAAATCATCAACATCAAGTACATAACCATAATGCACTATCTCTCAACTCAAACTCAGAACTCGAATTATACTTCAACTTCTCAATAAGTTTCACTAATTTTGGATCCTTAATTTGAGCTTTTCAGATCCTTTCATGCAATACCGGTCTAAGCTTTAGCTTAGCTAATAATGCTTCATTCCACCCTAAAATTAGCTCAACATTCAATGCTCTTAGTTAAACTAGGGTTGATAACCTTGATGTTTGAATTAGTGCTACACTGCTATTAGATTTCCTACTTAATGCATCAGCTACAACATTAGCCTTATTTGGACGGTATTTAATTGTGCAATTATAATCCTTAAGTAATTCAATCCACCTCCTTTGTCTCATATTAAGCTCCTTCTAACACAACAAATATTTCAAACTTCTATGGTCTGTAAATATCTGAAATGTTTCACTATATAGATAATGTCTCCAAATCTTCAAAACAAACACCACTGTAGCAAGCTCTAAATCATGAACCAGATAGTTGAATTCATGAGACCTTAACTGTCTTGATGCCTATGCAATCACTTTGCCATACTGCATCAGAGCACATCCTTATCCCTGGTATGAAG
Source organism: Erythroxylum areolatum (assembly GCA_024520975.1). Lineage (NCBI taxonomy): Eukaryota > Viridiplantae > Streptophyta > Magnoliopsida > Malpighiales > Erythroxylaceae > Erythroxylum > Erythroxylum areolatum. The sequence goes on along the minus strand of JANIJH010000008.1, from coordinate 53,675,781 downwards.
TATCACTATACACAACATATCCTTCAGATCCAAATGGGATAATCAATATCGGTGTTGTAGTTAATCGATGTTTTAATTCCTCAAAACTCCTTTGGCATTCATTTGTCCACTTGAAAGATACATTTTTCCTCATAAGCTTTGTCAAAGGGTGAAATCAATGAAAACCTGTCGACAAACCTCATATAATAACCTGCTAGTCTAAGAAAACTTCAAATCTCAGATACATTTCTAAGGGCCTCCTACTTCATCACTGCCTCAACTTTCTTTGGGTCTATCTGTATGCCCTATCCAAATACTATACTCAAAATTAACACTTACTAAACTTGACGTACAATTACTTCTCTCTCATTATCTGTAAGACTAACCTTAAGTGCTTAGAGTGTTCCTCTCTACTTTTTGAGTACACCAGAATATCATCTATGAATAAAATCACAAAGTGACCTAAATAAGACTGAAATACCTTGTTCATCAATGTCGTAAGGGTTGTCGGAGCATTTGTCAGCCCAAAAGGCATCACCAAAAACTCAAAGTATCCATATCTGGTCCTGAATGCACTCTTTGGTATATCAGCTTATGCTATTTTTAACTGGTAGTACTTGACAACGTATGTCGAGTGCATTGCAAAATTTACCTAACTCTGTACACTAAAATTTGTAGTTATGGTGAGTCAGGATCGAATCCACAGGGAATGTTTGGTTAATTTCTGTAACAAAATTAATTAATGCAAGGAAAGTATGTAGGGGTTTGGAATTTAAGCAATTTAGAAATTAAAGTAAAAGTAACTATCGATAACAAATTATAACAAACAATCAAAAATGAGAAAAGTTTTGAATATAAGTAAGACCCGATTCTAGTGCTAATATCGGTCTAAACACGATCAAGCATATTCTATCATTTTAATGTTTTTATAACTCTTTTCAAACTATTGATCTGAGACTAATAGAATGCTTTACAAATCTTGGTTTCCCTTTAGGTTGTGTTTAATGAAGCTACGATCATTAATTAAACCTTACTACCAAATAACCTAGGATACGATCATTAGATTCAATTTGGTAGCCACATTATGAATTGGAAAATGATCAATATAGGCAGTAACCTTACACGTTCGGGTTATCTAACCTAAGTTAGATTGTTCCTAACAATTAACAATCATTAGATGCTACCCATAAACATTGATAGTAACAATTACGGATTACAATTAATATTTTAGCAATAGGTTTGACATAAAACAATCAAAATAACATATTAAGATCATTCATCCCAAAACCAATGAAGTCAATACAAACAACACAACAATCCCAAAAAAATTAGAACTTTAAAATGATAAAAATTAGCTTAACTGTGACTTGGTGTCGATAATCCCATTAAACCAGCATCGAAAAACTAGCCTTCCATCTTCATTTTCATGCTCCAAGAGTGAGTCCTTTTCTCCATATGCCCTCTCCTCTCTTCATTGTTCACGATGGGAAAAATAAACGTTTGTGGTTTTCGGTCCATGCCAGCCCTCTCTCACGCCTCAACCGCACTGTTCTCTTGGAGCCACCAAGCTGCAGACCTAGCCTTCATACTTGTGCCTCCATGCCTGCCTTCACACCACACTATGTATTGATTTGACAAATAAACATCGCTAGCTTTGTAAATCCTTCTCTTCATACACTATGTTGTACTCCCTTTTACTGTACGTTTTATCAAAATGCAAAACATCCTGCGCACAGTGCACAACGTGGTGCATGCCTGCATTTTGACTTCACTGCCCTGGCCTTATGCATTGTCGCTATGGTCACCTGCAACTGGTGTATGAAACATACAATGTGAAATATTGTTTGTATCTACATTTCATGACTTTAGTTTCATGAAATTGCATGAAACACAAACAACATTTATGCATTTTACGTAAAACACTGTTTACTAAACACTGGGCTATTGGTGTTTTATTCTTTTAGAGCTACCATTTCGCTGCTTTCCACTTTTCCTTCTTGCCCACACACTTTAATTTCTTCACAAAATTAAAGTGTGATTCTTCATAAAATGACCCAAATATAGTGCTTTCAACTCACTTTAGTTTCTTTGCTTCCAAATTGTACCTAAAGTCACATATAAGTTAAAGTGAGGATTTTAAGCATTTCTAAGACATTAATCACTAAGTGTAGCATACCACATGAATCAAAATTTAAACACATATCAAGTTCCCCCACACTTAGCCTTTGACCGTCCTCGGGTCGGGAAAATTGTCAAAATCAATATCACAAACCAGAACTTTAACTCATTTTCCACATTGCTTAAGAATAGATAACCATAAGTAAAGGTCAATGACTTTCAAAACCTAAGCAAAAACTCAACATTCAAAGCTTCTACTTATGATCTATCAATATTCACTATCCTTGGAAATTAAGTAATCTAGAGGTAGACTTAGACAGAAGGTGTTTAAACAAGATATTTTCATGGGTACACTTAGACACCATTTATGATCACAACAGTCTATAATTTTGCATATCATTTAATTTCTCCACCACTAAAAGTCACATGCATAATCATGAATCAAAGGATTTTTTAAGGTTGTAATGTGGGTAAAGGTAAGGTGTGATGTGTTTAGGTCAAGTAGCATGCAAGCCATCAAAGCTAGTGAATCAAAAGTAATAATCAATAGAAAACTAGGTACCGTCAACTATGACGAATGCAATATTTATATTTCACAAACTCATTCAGCTCTCACACTTAAACCACATGAAACATATATCTATCTGAAAGAATCACTCACATATTTTATGCCAACAATACATTGAAATCATAAGAGTGAACCTTCCAAGCCAACATCTACCTCATATTTAAAATATTCAAATAACACATTCATTACAACTCTAGGAAGATGCATTAAACTTAAACAACTTTTCAACATGTATGTAATTCCTCCTTGATACATTTATTTTAAACAATTTTTTTTCATTTTTTCTTCTTTCTTTCTTTTTCTTTTTCTTTTTCTTTTTCTTTTCTTTCTTTTTTTCTTTCTTGTCCTTATAAAAATTAAAATAAACTACATCAATATGAGAATTTCAATGATAAGACATAACAAAACATCCCAACATTAACCAACCCACACATATGTGTACCCCCACACTTACATTTTTGTACGTCCATAAACTCACCAATCACAAATGGTCCACTAGCTTTATAGCTTAGGTAGGACATTTGGTTAAGTATAAAGCATATAATGTGGTTGATATAAAAAGAAACGCTAAAGCTCAAAGGGGTTTATCAAGGGAAAAATCATGTGAATAGGATAGGTTATTTGGCTAATGTAGTTTATGAAAAAAAAAGAATGCCTAATCATATTCATGTTAATGCATGTGATATGTGGTCTCAAATAGAAATTCAACACAAAATCGGGATGTACATGTCATGAAGGTCACACATTATTAAAAGGCAATGAGACCGATATGGATATGTTAGTCAAATAAGGCTCAAAATCTTACTGGCTTTGTGTACCACTAGTCACTATTCTTTTAAAGATAATGCAGATTAGCAAACCACAAGAGCAAAAGCACATGTCAAATTTTGCTATGGATTTTACTAATCAATTCACACTCTGCTTATGATTAAATAATCTTAAAAGCAATATAAAATAAGAAAATTTTTGATTTTGATCATTTAATTTTGAAAACCTTATAAGAAGTCACCTAAACTACAATTAAGCTAAAAAACATGCATTAAAACTAATACACCCCACCCCTACTCTTAAAACTTGCATTGTGCTCAATGTAAAATCAAATGCAAGAAATGGAGTAGTTAACAGAAATAACAAATGTGAAAATGTAAAAGATAGAACTTAACTTCCTTTGGGTTGCCTCCTAAGCAGTGCCTTTGTTTATCATCGTTGGCTCGACCTCTAGTTGCGTGCTTTAAGTGACACCACTCACATCCTCCAGCATCCACACCTCCAAATCTTCCGTTTGGAAGCCCTCATAATACAGCTTCAATCGATGACCATTCATTTGGAATGTCTTGTCAGTTTTGAGGCTCCGTATCTCCACTGCACCAAAAGGAAAGACATGAGTGATAACAAACGAACCAATCTAATAGAAACATAACTTACTAGGAAAGAGTTTGAGTTTGGAATGATATAGTAACACTTTATGGCCCACCGAGAAGCTTTTCCTTGAAATCATCTTATCATGAAAAGCTTTCGTCCTCTCCTTATATACCACTACATTTTGATATGACTCATTCCTCATCTCTTCCAGCTCTTGAAGCTGCAACTTCCTATGCACTCCCGCATCATCCAAGTGCATGTTGCATCTTTTGATAGCCCAATATGCCTTATGTTGTGATTCCACTAGAAGTTGACATGGCTTTCCAAAATGTAACATCCTGTCCCCATATTAAGGGTTAGAACCCAGATTTCAAATGGAGAGAATAACAATGTGAGAGTTAGGAAAAAATTTGCATTTCATGCCCAGCAGCATGTCAGCATACATGTATGTGAATTTGAATCTTTGCACATACAAAACTAAGTGTACATGCATTCATTAACAAATTCTAGGTATGATTGATGTTAAATGCGATTTTATTAAAAATGAGAAGTAGAGGGAGTAGAAAGAGTGATCTAGTTATGAGTTGTGATAAGGAAAGATTTGGAAACAAAATTAGTAGTGATATGGAAAATGTTCACTGAGTGTGCTTCATTGTTTTAGCCACAACTTTTTCTCTAGTTATCCAAATGAGATGATTCTTAATTTAGATTAAACTAGAAACGTATGGCTACATTTCTTATGAAGACATTGAATTTAAATTCTATCTTTAAAAATCTCAAAGGTTGTCATGAAGTTAAGAACTGGGTGCAGTACATTGGATGAATGTAAAAATTCATGTTCTACATTCGATGGAAATTCTGGATTAATCTAGGCTGATTTAGGCAAATGTGTCTTCTAGAAAGTTGTAGGTCTTTCTTTTATCTTTTCAGCGGAATTTAGCATGAAAATTTTGGGCATTTGAGCTGAAAGTTATGGTCCTTATAAGAGGAGATGTTCAAGAGTAAAGATGCTTCTTCTGTCTTTTTGCTTCTTTTGTGATGACGTCATCTTCTTCTGTGCTTCTTCTGTCATGATGTCATCTTCTTTTGTGTTTTGCTTCTTATGTGATGACGTCATCTTCTTCTGTGTTTCTTCTGTGATAACGTCATCTTCTTCTGTGTTTTGCTTCTTCTGTCTTTTTGTTTCTTCTGTCTTTTCGCTCCTTCTGTGTGTTACTTCTTTTGTCTTTATGCTTCTTCTGTGTTTTGCTTCTTCTTCTATGTTTTGCTTCTTTTGTTTTTTTTGCTATCTTCTGGTTTATTTTCGACCCTTCAAATGATAGAATCTGTCTTTAAGGTCTCATGAAAGTTGTAGATCTTGAAGTTATCTTTCAAACCATCTAAAGAACACCTAAATCCGATATCTGTAGAGAAAGTTATGACAATTGTAAAACATCTTATGTGTTACTATTCATAAACTTCTTCTGGGTTACTGTTCATCTTCCATCTTCTGTTCCATTTTTGATCCTTTAGAAGATGGAATTTTTCTTTGAGGTCTTCATGAAAGTTGTAGCTCTTGAAGTCCTCTTTCAAACCATCTAAAGAACACCTAAATACGATATCTGTAGAGAAAGTTATGACAATTGTAAAACATCTTCTGTGTTACTGTTCATAAACTTCTTCTAAGTTACTGTTCATCTTATATCTTCTGTTCCATTTTTGATCCTTCAGAAGATGGAATTTGTCTTCAAGGTCCTCATAAAAGTTGTAGCTCTTGAAGTCTTATTTCAAAAAATCCAAAGAAAACCTAAATCTGATATCTATAGAGAAAGTTATGACAATTGTAAAACATCTTATGTGTTACTGTTCATAAACTTCTTCTGGGTTACTGTTCATCTTATATCTTCTGTTCCATTTTTGATCCTTCAGAAGATGGAATTTGTCTTCAAGATCTTAGTAAAATTGTATCTCTTGAAGTCCTCTTTCAAACCATCTAAAGAACACCTAAATCAGATACCTGTAGATAAAGTTATACCAATTGTCCCACGATAGGTTTAATATGATTGAGGATAAAACCAGATTGGATTCTTTTGGCCATAACTTCTTCTCTAGACACTCAAATGACTTGATTCTTGAACAATTGGACTAGTAAGACATTGATATATATCTCCACCAAAAATCATAACCATATGAAATGAAGTGAGAAATATTGAGTGAAAAACGTGGGACGGGTACAGTGTGTGTACTCTTAAATAATAGAAACTGATGTTATTCCACTAAATATATCTCAGTATTTTGATAATATTTGGACTGGTATAGCTCCAAATGAGATGATTTCTGATTTTTAGTAAACTAGAGACATGGAGCTACAAATGGTATGAAGAAATTGGAATCTAATTCAGCCTCTAAGATGTTTAAATTCCAGATAGAAGCTGTGCCTAGTATACTGATTTGGACAAGAGCAGTCCAAAAATGTTTAAAGTGTATCTTTGGAATCACTGACCCGAATTGAATGATTTTGGTATCATTAGAAACTTAAGACAATGGGGGACATTTTTCTGGAAGAAAGTGTTATGTTAAAATGTTCAAGGGTACTATTGGCAAAACACTTAAGTGTAAAAGACATAAGGCATAAATGGAAGGGCAAATGGGACAATTATCAATCATTAAGGGCATAATTGGAAGAAGAAGTGTTGTCCTGCTTATAAATGAAGAAGAAAAATGTGAATGGAAGGATAAGCAGAAGAGAATAACCAAAATGAGTAAGAAAGAGAAAGAGAGTTTGGTGGTTTGAGAGAAAAGAAGAGAGTTGAGATAGGGTTTAATTCTTCATAGTCTTCAAGAAAGATTTTGAAGTTGTTTAAGAAGAGAAAAAGGAAGAGGAAGAAAGGAGCTTTCATTTGAGCTAAAGATCTCTTCATTTGGTAAAGAATCAAGGTAAGAGCATTTTGAGTCTTTCGGATTTTTGGAAAGATTCTAGTTCATGAAGATTAGAAAATGCTTGGGTTTAAGTATTATAGAATCAATTTTAGTGATTTTGCTTTATGGGATTTTCAATTGGATTCCTATTGGATGAGAATTTGGATATTTTGAGATCATATGAGGTTAGAAAAGAGATGACGAGAAATTGAGTTATGATATAAAGTAACCAAGTGTTCTTGAGGTGTAAGCTTATGAATAAGCTAGACACATGCAAAGGGTAAAGATTGAAAGGAGAATTTAGAAAGATTATGTACAAATGAAGTGTAAAGCTAAGTTAAATTAGACATATATGAATTATGAAATGAGAATGAGCATAAAATGTGTTCTATAACATATACCCTGGATTGTCATTAAGCGTGCATTGTACATAGCCCAAATAATTATTTGGCCATAAATGAGTTTTATAATGGTTGTGAATTGTGTATTGCATAAATTATTTCATGCAGATTAAACATCTACATATAGGCGTATCTAGAATTTAGAAGCAAATGCTATTTTTTAGAGCGTACTGTGAGTAGACCGAGATGGTCTTGCTTTATTGTTTGTTATTTGAATTTTGTATTAATTGATTACTGTTTCATTATGTGAATGTGATTGATTGTGATGGTTTTCGGATAGAAGGTTCCATGATTGTGAATTGATTGGGGATATTGAAGTGTTATTTGTATGTGAATGAGATGAACTAAGTGTATCTAGTTTGATGATAAATGTGTTCTGATTATGCATTTGCATATGAATGAAAGTGTTTTCTCAACTTTAATGTTGAATGATGGACTATGGTTCGATGATATGTGAATATGAATGAATGGGATTATGCAAATGTGAGTGCTACATTCCATTTAATGAATGCATGAAACATAAATGAGTTGTGACTAGAGTAGCTATCGATCAGAGCTTAAAGCTCAACGAATGAAAAAGAGCCTCGAGCTCAAAAGTGAATCAGAGCCTCAGGCTCAACATTTAATGAGCCCTATATGGGACAGTTATCAATGAGCCCTATATGGGACAGTTATCAGTGAGCCCTATATGGGACAGTTAGGCAATCGTTTACAATAAACTAACAATGGAAAGTGGGTCTCATGTCCACTGCATATGCATAATATGAATGATTAAAATTGTATTGGATGTGAAATATTGTGAATTATGTGTTATGTGACTGAGTGAGCTATTGATGATGGTCACTCATTGAGTTCGCAAAACTCACCCAAAATTTGCAATTATTTTTTAGGATCAGAAGAATACCCCATTAGGCCAACGGGAGTATACCTATAGCATTCAAGTGAAGGATAGAGGTCGGGATCAGTTCGCGTCTGCATTGCATTTCTCTATTTTGTGTTGAATTGTATTTTCTGTAACTTTTTGTATAGATTGGTATTCCGAAATGACTTAAGTGTTTGGTATTTTTAAAAGGCCCAAATGGCTATTGAAAATTGTGTTGATGGTTTTATGTTAATTGAAAATGTTTATGAATGAATGCGGGCCCAATTTGAGTATCGATTTCCGCATAATGTGTTGTGGTTCAAAAAAAAATTTATATCGATTTCTGAATGATTGAGTGTTTTAGTTCGCCACCCTAGCGAGGCACAGACTCGGATATCATCCATCGATGTTGGGTTCGGGTCTTATAGGAGTGGGGTGCTACATTTGGTTAGCACGTTACCTTATTTTTCTAAATTTGACTATTTATTGTCTAACATTTTACGAATACTTGTTAAGCTATTAGTTTCAAATCCAAAGGCTTCATTTTTAAATTCTTCATCAGAATAATGTTTATAGGACTCATTATTAGAAGTTAATAGGGCTTGGAATTATCTAACACTTCTTGATATAAAACAAAGTTCCAAAGTTTTCTATCAATTTTATAGTACCTAGCTATATGGCCTTTTTTATTGCACCTATAAAGTATTATGTTTTTAAATTTTGATGTTGAAGGAAAGTTTTGGGGCTTATTCATATACTTCCCATTGGGCTTAGGCTTTTTGTAGAATTTCCAATGTTTTTGTATGGAATTTTGTTTTTAGTTTTGTTATATTGGGCTTTATTATAGTCTCCACAAGGTTTCTTTCTTTTTTTTGGGGAGATATCAAATTGTTAACAGAAAGTTCCTAACTCTTTTTAGGTTCTGAGCTTTTCATATTTCAATTTCTTTTAGGGATTAATGTCTTGGAAAGTTTTAAACCTTCTCATTGGGTATGATTAATAAACTCACCAAAGTTAATATGTCGTAAGGGACCTGGTCATTGTAGGTTTCTTTAATTTTGTTTCTCACTTTTTTCACCTAACAGAGGAGGTAGTCTTGCTAAGAACTTCTCATTATAAAAGGGCTTATTTGAATCTTTGCTAAACATTACTCTGGTTAAGAATGTGCCTTTATACCATTTGAAATCAAAACATTGTTTGCACGTAAGGCTTGACAATAATTCAATGTTTTTATCTTTCAAGTGTGAGGAGTCTCTTACAAAATATGGAGAGATTGCTATGATTAATTTTGGGACTGCATCCTAAATGGGCTTACTATTTTCATTCAAAATTGTCTTATATTCTTCATTCATCCTAATAACTTTAAGGATATCTAATCTTTAGGATTCAATTAGGTGGTATTCCCATCAACCTTTCAACTATCCAAAAAATTTGGCTATTGAAAGCTTAGCAATTACATAATAAGAAGTTCCTAATAGGTTTTTTAAGCATTACCTACCATTATTATTTATTGAAGCACATTCAAAATGTTGTATTAAGACATTCTATCGATATTCCATTCATAGATAGAAGAAGCATTATACCTATTATGTTGTAAGACATTATGTTTTTTTTATCTCTATCTATCTTAAAGGCAATGAGAAATTTTTTTTCAATGAGGTTTTTATTGCCAATGGAGCTCGTTAACTATTAAAGAATGAGGTTAGAGGCTTTCAGATTCAAACTTGGTTTCTTTTCCAATCATGTTCACTTCTTGGGAGCTATTAACCTTGATCTTTGTTTGACTCCTAGTTTAGATGGTGTTCAAAGTTTGGGATGTTAAGGATTTTGAGGAATCAGAAACTATGTTCTCAATAGTTTTATTCAATTAAATTTAGATAAAATTGAGGAATTCTTCATTGTTATTTTTCCTAAGTCGATTCAAATCGTTGTTAGCCATTTTGTAAGGCTTGAAGATAAGGTTTTGATTGACTCTGTTTTGGTTATTACTATGGGATTTTCTAGGCTTTTCTCTATTATAGACAGTTGTCCTCGTATAGAGTGTAATTATTCTGACACATAATGTTTTTGATGTCTCGCATTTTCACTTTCATTTTTTATTTTTAAAGGGGATCCTATCATTATGTTTTGTTTGTACGGAATCCTAATTTCACATAAACGAGGGCTTTCTAACTACAATTTCTCTCCTATTGTAGTTTCCTACACCTTTGTTTTAGTATTATTGTTAATGGATCTAAAGGGAACTCTATGTTGTTTTCCTAGGCATAAATTTCATACCAATCGAAAAGAAAAATGACTTGTATACTTTATGGTTATTAACAAACTCATAATTCTTTTCTTGAATTTATTTTTTGCTGTAAGAAGTTGTTAAAAAAACTATGATATTTTCTCTTTATTTTCTAAAGAGTAAAAATAGTCATGCAAATAATGAAGACAACAAACTAGAAGACCAAGATCATCAACTTAGAATTCAGAAAATAATAAAGAATATAAACTAGAAGACTTAGAAATTAATTTGATCAATTTATTGTTATGAGAGCCAAAAACATTATAAAATATGATCTTAAACTGAAGTAATATTAATACTATTTATATCAGCCTAACAAAAGGGCCTAATTGTATAAAAAATGAGAATCATTTGAATTATTTGACAAGACACAATACTTGTGCCAAAGAGATATATATGAATTCTATAAAGGAGAAATCAAGAAGTGTAAAGACAAAAAAAAAAAAGGATATAAGGAGCCTATATTAAGACCAAGTTCAAAACAAAGGAAGCAAGCTTTCTTCTTCAAGTTCTTCCTCCAAGTTCTTATTCCTTTAAAGCTTGGAAACAAGCTTGGACATCTCACTTTCTTTTTTAAACCCTTAACTAGTTCCTAAATCCCCCCAAAACCAAAACCAAAACCTTAAAGCCAAAGCCTCAGTAACAACACCTATTTCAACCAACACTTAAAATGAACCCCAAAAGCCTTGTATTTTAACCCCTTTTTTTTTCTTTTCCAAAACCCTTAAAGCCTTCTAATGCTTTACATTTAAACAAAATTTGAAGATTAATGTGAGATATTATCTGATTTGATAGTATCTCTTTATTAACCTTTATTTATGCATACTTGTAGTGGTCTAGCTCTGCGGCCCATCAAGATTTATATTTCTTTAATATTTGATATTTGCATATCACATCTTATATTGATTGTCTCTGTTGCCTATCAAGGTATGATGTTGTTTATTTGTTTTAATATTTGCATTTATATTTCTGTTGAATATTGTTTATATTTGCTTTATAATATTTGTTAATATTTCTTTTAATGATTTGTTTTTATTAGCTCAATATTTAACAAAAAACTCATAAAAAAATTACATGAAGAACTTTCTAGGCTAGAAGACCAACACTTAAAACTTTAGAATTGGTTCACAACAATAACAACAACTTTTTATTTCCAAACCATCCTAGGAACAAAATTAGAACCAATAGAATCTTAAGTAGGGTTGTAAAAAGGTTTTGAATAGAAAAAAGACAAATTAGAGATCTTAAGTAGGACTTAGGGACCTACTTATAATTTATCCAATTTAAGCTTTGACTTCTTTGCTAATGTAAGTCTTTCCTTTTAATTAAGCGAGCCTTTGATTCTGATTTAGGTGAGATCCTTTAAAATTTTAAGGTTTATCCTTAATTATCATTATAGCCCTTTAAAACTTTCCCTTGTTTTTTGTTTAGTTGATCCTTGCTCTTCCTCATTGGTACAGGAGCCAAGTTTCTTAGAGAGGATAAGATTTTAGTATTAAGTTTATTGATTTAGGTTTATTAACTTTTTTTCACCGAGGATAGGTGGTCCCTATAGTTTAAGCCCCGGAGAGGCAAGTAAGTCCATTGGTTTAGCCTATTTATAATCGAGGGAGTTGATATTATTAGAAAAGTGGATTTCTTTATAAGATCTAAACCTATCTCTAGTGCATCCATCTCTAATATCATTGATAAGAAGGTGAACAATGATGAGATAATAATAGAAAACTTTGAAAAATATATGGGAAACTATGAAATTCCTAAAATGCAAAAGGATCAAATCTACCAGTAAAAAAAAATTTGCATGATGATTTTTACTATATAGAAATTAAATAAAAAATATGATGTTTTTTTAATAACTTCTTAAAGCAACCAAAAAAAGGGAAAGTATTAAGAGTTTGTTGGTAACCATCAATTACACATCTTATTTTTGATTCGTTTGGAATTTATGCAAAGGAAAACAATATAGGTTATCCTTTTAGAGCCATTGACAACAATACCAGTACAAAGGTGTGGGAAATTGCAATGGTAGACAAATTGCAATAAAAAAGGCCCTTAATTCTATAACATTAGGAGCCCTTATTAAAAAAAAACACGATGATAATATCCCCTTTAAAAATAAAAAATGAAAGTGAAATATAAACCCCAAAGAAATCAGAAACATTGTATGTCAGAGTAATTACACCAACATTTATTTTCATTCTCTAAGGGGACAATTGTTTAGAATAGAGAGAACCCAGAAAATATCATAGTGATAACCAAAACAGAGTCGGTCAAAATCCCCATCTTTAAGCCTTATAAAGTGTTCAACTATAATTTGAACAATTTAGGAAAAAGAATAATGAAGAATTCCTCAATTTCATCCAATGCTAATTGAATAAGATTAATGAGAACATAGTTTTTGATTCCCTAAAATCCTCAACATCTTAAACTTTGACACCATCCAAACTAAGATTCAAACTATGATCAAAGCTAGTAGCTCCCAAGAAGTGAACATGATTTAAAAACAAACCAAGTATGAGTCTAAAAGCCTTAAACCTCATTCTCTAATAGTGAACAAACTCCATTGGTAACAAAAACCCCATCGGACAAAGTCAATTGCCTCTAACATTTACATTGCTAAAAAACCTAACATCTTATATTAGATTAAGTATAATGTTTTTTATCTATGAATGTAATATCAATGGAATGTCTAAATACATAATTTTGAAAGTGTTTTAACAAATGAAAATGGCAACTGATGCTTATAAAACATAATTAGGAACCTCTAATTATACAATTGTTGAGCTCTTAATAGCCAAATTTTCTTGACAGTTAAAAGGTTGCTAAGATTACCACCTAACCGAATCCCAAAGACTAGATATCCTTAAAGCCATTAGGAAGAATGAAGAAGGTAAGACAATTTTAGATGAAGATAGTGAGCCCATTCAGGATGTAGTCCCAACACTAATCTTAGCAATCTCTCTACGTTTCATAGGAGACCTTTCACTCTTAAAAGAAAAAAAATGTAAAATTATTGTCAAACCTTAAGTGAAAAAATCTTTCTAATTTCAAATGGTCTAAAGGTAGATTCTTAACTAGAGTAATGCTTAGAGAAGATTCAAAAACCTTTTTAAAAGGAGAAGTTCTTAGTAGGACTACCTCCTCTATTAGGTGAAAATTTAAAAAAAAAAAATAGAGAACCCATATTGACCTCCTAGCCATGTGAGCCTATCTACTTCAAAGTCTACCCCTCCAAGTCCACAGTAGAGCAACCAGTGAAAACCTAGAAAGAGATACTAGAGGAAGAAAAAACAATTATCTTTCCATCAAAAAACCAAAATGGGATCTTATCCAATATGGTGGACATTTCTAAGTGGTTAAAACATCTTTCAATGACTCTAGAGTTAACCATAGCTCTGAGAGATTCAATTAACAAGTGCCCATAAAAACAAATTCTTTAAAAAATGGTTACTAAAAATGTAACTTGAAAGAAATACAAATATTGTTGTTGCCTTTAGGCACAATAGTCATCCAAATATTCTCTTGCTCTCTGTCTCTATATAAAAACTAAGTATTCCTAAAATGTTAGGAGAAGAGAATTAAAAATTATTTTATCCAAATTTATAGTTTATAAAATATTTAATTTATGATTATTATGTACATTGAATTGTTAAAAATAAATCCTTTAGGTGACTTATATGGTAAAAGGCAGTTAGAGGACTTAATAATTTAATAAATGGGTCTTTGAGCTTTTAGCCCATTATGATGGGAAGCTTTAAAATTAACTAATGGTTGTTAGTTTTTTAAGCACATTAAAGTTCTATCTCTACCTAATAAGTTCTGTCTTCTCACAAAATACGATCATATACGAAAGGTAAGATAGAACGTTCAAGCCAATAGACAGATTAGGTAAGGAGTTTACATTTAAGAATTGTTTCCGCATTACTGAGCTGTGGAGAAAGGTTGGAATTTAAAAACTTTTTTGTATTAGAATAAAATTATAAATATTTATGAGTTCCATGAATTTCTAGATCCTATCATGTTTATAAAAAATTACGATTACATGTGGTATCAGAACATGGTTATAAGAAATTTACAGTTCTTCTTTAATGTAGATTTCTCATTATTTAAAGAAACTCATGAACCCTAATTTGAAATTTTGGAAAACCTAAAATTTCATTTTTTTTATATGTTTCTGAATTGTATACAAAATCTTCTTTGACGATTTTATATGATGATTGTATGGAATTAAAAAAATGAAATTAATGCTATAATGTCCTAATGTAGGTGAAGTGGCCAATGTTAAGGGATAGTCTAATAATTCACGTCAATGTACATGGACCATTTGATGTGCTTACTTTCAATACAGAAAAATATTTTATTAGCTTTGTAGAAGACTATTCACATTATGGATGTGTCTATTTGTTATATGATAAATCTTAGGTTGTAAATACCTTAGAGGTTTATGTTAATGAGGTTGAAAGACAATTAGACATAATGGTAAAAATAGTCAGGTTTGATAAAAGTGGTGAATATTATGTAAGTATAATGAAAGTGGTCAAAATCTTCGTTTTTTTTGTTAAATTACTTAAAAGACATGGTATTTGTTTGTGATACATATTGCTAGGCACACCATAACAAAATGGTATAGCAAAAAGGCATAATAGAACTTTATTAAATATGGCTAGGAGTATAATAACAATTCATTTTTAGCCACTTCTTTCTAGACATATGTACTAAAAATGATAATGTACTAATTGAATAAGGTTCTTAGTAAGGCAATTCAAGAGACTCTTTGAACTGTAGACTGGAAGAAAACCTAGTTTAAGGTACTTGCATATTTGGGGTTTCCAAGCAGAAATTAGATATTATAATCCATATGAAAAGAAATTGGATGCAAGAACAATTTAACATCATGAGACTAGTGGGAGTGAAACATCATATAAAGTGGATATTCAAGAAATGGGAGAGCAAGTCCCTAAGACTTTGTAAGGTCATGTGGTTTGTACACCTACTCAAGTTATTGTTCCATAAATTATTAAATTGCCTAATAATAATTAAAAACAACAAAATAATGAACTCACTGTTTATAATAAAATTGAACATAAAGTGAATGACCCTACAATAGAAAAACCATAACAAATAGTATTAAGGTCTCAAAGAGAAAGAAGACTAACCATTTTTTATGAGTATATAGTATATCTATATAAGTCTGAAAATGATTTGGGAATTGAGAATGACCCAGTGACCTTTACACAAGCTATGGAGAGTGAAAATTCTAATAGTTGGTTAGATACAATAAAAGATGTTTTTACATCTAGGGAACATAATGGCATCTAAGACTTTATGGAATTGCTAAAAGGTTATGAAAAATTTGGTTATGAGTGGCCTTTAAAACCAAAAGTGAATCTCTTGGTAACCTAGAATGTTACTAGGCCATACTAGTTGCTAAAGGATTTACTCAAAAAGATGACATTAATTATAAGGAGGCTTTTTCACGAGACTCTAAGAAGGATTCACTCAAAATTATTATGACTTTGGTGGCTCACTATGATATGAAGTTACACTTATTGGATGTAAAAAATGATTTTTTTGAATGGGTATGTAGAGGAAGAAGTCTATATGGACCAACCGATAGTTCATAAATGGTAAAAAGGAACATATGGTGTGTAAATCAAAGAAGTCAATATATAAACTTAAATAAACTTCATGTTAATGGTCCTAAGTTTAATGATATTATTGTTTCCTTTGGATTTAAGGGAACCACCATTGATCAGTGTATATATCTGAAGGTCTGTGGGTGTAAGCTTATTTTTATAGTCTTATATATTGATGACATCTTGCTTGTAGCTAATGATTTTGATTTATTAAGACTAGGAAATTTCTTTTATTGTTTTGAAATGAAAAATATGGGTGATGCAATATTTGCGATAGGAATAAAAATACGTCGTGATAGATCACAAAAATTGTTGGGATTGCCTTAGAAAGCATATATTAATAATGTGTTAGAGAGATTTAGGTTAGAAAAGTGTCCAACATCACTAGCTCTAATTTAGAACAGAGACAAGTTTAGACGTAAGTAATGTCCAAAAAATGATTTATAACGAAAGTAAATGGAATCAATTCCATATACATTTGTGGTTGGAACTCTAATGTATGTTACGAGACGAGATATAAATTTTGTAGTAAGGATGTTTGGGAGATATCAAAGTAATCCTGGTATAAATCAGTAGAAAGTTGCAAAGAAAATTATGAGATATTTATAAGCAACTAAATAACATATTCTTACTTTTAGGAGGCCTGATCACCTTAAGATGGTTAGATATTCAGATTTAGACTTCGCTAACTATGTAGATACAAGAAAATATACTTTTTGCTACATTTATTCGTTAGCTAGAGGAGTCATCTCATGAAAGAGTGCAAAGTAGTCTGTAATTGCTACATCCATTGTAGAGGATGAGTTTGTGGCATGCTTTGAGGCCATAATTCAAGATAAATGGCTGTGAAACTTTATTCCAGGGCTTAGGATTACTGACAGTATAGCTAATTGATTGAAAGTTTACTTTGATAATTCTATAATAATTTTCTTCTCTAAGAATGATAAGTATTTCAAAGGTGTAAACAAATGGAATTGAGATACTTTTCCATTGAGGAGGAGGTTAAAAAATGTAGAGTGTCAGTTGAGTATATTACAACTGATATTAAGTTAGTTGACCCTTTAACAAAGGGTTATCACCTAAAATATTTTCTGTTATGTAAAGAATATGGGTGTTATGTGTGATGATGATTATTAAACAGTGTTGTTGTATTAACTCTTATTATATATTTGATTGTGCATTAATGAATATATTATTTGTCAATTTTTTGTTTTCTTCTTTATGTATTTGATTGTAATAGATATTGCTAAAAATATAACTAAATGTTAAATCCCATTATATACTTCTTATTTAGAATCATGAATAAGCAAAAGGTTTAGTATAGTGGTATATGGAAGGGAGTATATTGAATTAATAATATATGACTGTCATGATCATTATTAGTCTTATACTTTATTATGATTATTAATGATACTAATATATGTTAATGATGACTATTATATAGTATGATTGTTTAAATTATTGATATAATAGATTACATAAAGTCATATGAGCTAATTGGGAGAATGTTAGAAATAAATCCTTTAAGTAAATCATGTGTTAAAAGGCAATTAGGTTATTTAATAATTTAAGGAATGAGTCATTGAGCTTTTATCTCATTATGATAGAAAGTTTTTTAAATGACTGATGGTTGTTAATTTTTTAAGTGTATTAGAGTCCTTTGTCTATCTAATAAGTTTTGTCTTCTTACAAAATATTATTAGGGAAGAAAGGTGAGATACAAAACTAGAAAGAGACATACTGAATAAGGACCAATTATATAAAAGGTTTACTATTTCTTATATTAAAAATATAAGTAGAAGAAAAATTAGTATTTTAAAAATCGAACTGGAAGTCAAACTAATAAGACAAGAATTTTAATGTTTAAAATATTCAATCGATATTATATCGTATAAAACTGGCTAAAGATTAAACAAATTAAAGAATTTAAAATATGGTTGAAAGAAATTGTTCAAAATTTTGAATTTTAATTAAAAATTTTATCAAATAAAAATTAATTAATTAATTAAAATTTATAAAAATTTATTAATTAATAAAAATTATTTGATTAATTAATTAATCAATTAATTTTTAATAAAAATTATTAAAATAAATTAAACTAAAAATTACAAATTACAAAAAATTGAACAGATAAATTTTTTTACAATTAATCTGTAATATCTTATTAGAAAACGAGCTTACGACTTCCCGACAAAAAGTTCACTGGGAGGGAGATCCATCCAACCGTATCAGGAGGCGTCCACTCAGGTTCAGGGGTACTTATCAGCTATCTCCAGCAGGCAGGAGCATACCTCCTGGGGCTTAGATAGCATGGCCATGTGGTCAGCACCAGATACCACCATAACCTCATCTGGAGGATTGTTTTCAACCATTATCCCCTGTACATAATCATCATCTTCTTCACATTTGAGGTAGACTCGACGAACTGAACCGTATCTCTCTTTTGTGAACATTGTTTCCCCTTGCTTTCCTTTGTTAGCGAATACAGGGAAAGGTCTTAACAACATTGTTGCCAGTACAAAATCCTGAAACATGAATCATGATTAGTCGCAGCGCCAGTGTAACAAGTTATAACTTGATTGATCAAATTTTATTAATACAAATCATAAGTCAGTATTTTCAGACACCCCCATCAATAATAAATCAGAAATGGATCTGAGAATCAACCCAAAGTTTCAAATTGAAATAATAAGAGATCAAAGACTTGAAATGAAGTCTGATCTTACCTCAGGTGGAGAAAGTTTGTAGTAATTGGATTTCAAGAAGTTGGTGCTAAGCGCTACAGAAGTTGGAGGGTTGTCAGGTCCATTGTCATACCCATATTTTACGTCAGCTTGGGAAAACGATTTTTTAGCACGCTGTAAAAAAATAGTCAACAGCAGTTAATTACTAATTTACTGTCAGATATGGAGACGTAAGACAGGACCACTCCATTCGTCCTGAATACTTTTCAAATAGGACTATTACCGAACTGGATGGATATCTTTTTTCTAATGTTGGAAAAGCTAAAGAGTTATCATAATCTTTCTTTTGCTTACTAGTCAAAGTTAAAATTGAGAATTTTGAAGTACATTAAATTACAAACAATTAAAACAAATCAAATTACCAGAAGTTGTGGGTTTTTTCTACCAAAATTGAAAGAACTGGGGGCTACATCTGAAGCTGCTTCATCACAAATAAAATTGTCTATTTTTAAAAATAAATAATATCTAAAAGTTCCTGAAAAAATGTGGCTGCTGAATCCAAATCACTATCATTTTCTTCGTTTATACAGACAATTGATAAACTTTATTGTTTGCAGATGATTGAATGAAGATCCTCGAAGCATTTATACCATAAAAAGAAAGAGTAAAATTACCATTTTATCCATAGCTTTGCAAGAGAAATCTGGACCTGGCATGGCAGCTGTGAGAAACACGGCAACAGAAATTTTCTCAGAGAAACTTTCCATAGCAACACAAATCCCTACACCTGCCACACTGTGACCCACTAGTATAACCCTTTCATCCGCCGTCAAAGACTCCATAAATGCCATCAAAGGCTCGAAGTAATCTGAAAATGAGCCAACCTCGTGAGCCTGCTTTGGATTCACCCCTGAAGCAGCCATGTCGAGAGCTGTGACATTATGACCCCTCGATTTCAGGAGGGTCATCACCTTGTACCAACACCATGCTCCGTGACTCGCACCATGTACTAGCACAAAATGCTTCATTTCCTTGAGCGATGTCACACTGAACTTGATTGATTACGTGGAAAAAGCAAACGACTTTAGAACTAAGGAAGATTTAAATAATAATTGCAGCCTGTGTTTAAATCTATAATCACGACTCACAGAGGGAGATAGAAACTTAGTATAGTTGTAGAATGTAATAGCAGTGAGAAAAACCTAGACATGCCATACGGATATGCTCAAAATATAGCTCATAACACTGATTCAATAGTCGTTGCAGTAGCTTAACAACTCCGCGAACTTTTTTAACAGTAGTCTCACCCATCTAACCGACAAGGTGGCCAGTCTAGTGCCAAAATGTCAATCGTCAATGTTGGTGGGCGCCACGAGCCCATAACCCATCGAGTGTCTGCTTTGTGGAGTACAATATGAACGAGTGTTACCGAAGGTGCCACGTTTTTCAATGTTTTATCACATTTTTTCAAGATTGTAAATTCAGATAAAAAGTATTCCCTGTGGCTATATTTTAATACCAGTTAGCCACTAGCTAATAAAGTTTATAGTTATATACTCAATCTGTAATGCTCCTCCTCGATCTCGAGCATAAATATTAATCAATGAATAATAGACCAATGATGAATAGTTTGCGAAGAGATAAATTGATTTACCATATTGGCTGAATATGCAATGTCAGGATGAGTTACTATAAAATAGTTTAATTTTTCAACCAATCTTTAATATTTCTCAAGACCTTCAAATAAATCTCCATCTTTGGTGAGTTGTAAATTAGGAAGCATAGCTTAGTCCCCAAACTTTGGTCTTAGTTAATTAGTCAAGTAAATATTTTCTCTGAAGAAGAAAATGCATTTCTTACTTCTTGTCATCTCTATCGGTAAAAAGTACTTCAAAGCCCCAAAATCTTCGGTGTAAAAATAACTGTGAATAAAAGTCCTTAAAGATGAAGTTCTCATCGTACCAGTTCCAATAATGACAATACCATCTTTGTATATAACAAAGAAAATGATGCACGATACATAATGTATAGTTTGTATAGAAAACCAAGTGATTAGATTTACTCTTACTCATTCCAAATGTTTTCATTGCTTGGCTAAAATTTTCAAATCAAACACGAGGGCTCTGTTTTAAACCATATAGGGAATTTTAAAGATGACACATTTGCTCATACTCCCTATGATCAATTAATTCAAATGATTGCTCTGTATAGGCTTCCTCTTTAAAATCATCATTTAAGAAAGCCTTTTTATATCAAATTGATGTAAAGATCAATTATGAGTAGTTGCCATAGAAACAAATAGACGAATAGATGTTAATTTAGCATCAGGAGAGAAAGATGTGAGGATCTAAACCATAAGTTTTAGCATAATATTTCCCCACAAGCATACTTTAAGTTAAGCCACTGATCCATCATAATTGACTTTGATTATGAACACCAACTTACATCCAATACCCTTCTGTCCTACAAGCAAGTTCACTTAATCCCATGTACCATTAGCAACTAATGCATTCATCTCCTCGATAATAGTTCCATGCCAACATAATATGCTTACCTTTGTGAGAAGCAATTAGATGTTATAGGTTATTTATGGTCAAATTTGATATCGAAGAAGAGACAAATACTGAACTTTAAAGTGATCTTGTCATCTGAAGCAGACCAGATGAATAGGTGGTGGTGGCAATTATATAGAGGTATTGAGTCTAGAAAGAATACTAGCAGTCTAAAATGTAATCGTATAAACTAACATATCATCAACCTCCTTCTTATGAACCAAAGAAGCAAGAAAGAAAGAAATATGTTACAAAAAGGTAACATCGATGGACACAAGATACTTGTTAATATGAGGATAGTAGAATAATACCCCTTTTACATACGAGAGTAGCCCAAGAAAATATAGTTTAAAGATTTTGGAATTAAGTTAGTTACACAAGGATGAACATCTTAAAGAAAAAGTAATACCAAATATTCAATATGTAATAAAAATAAAGGTTTAGTGGGAAAAAGAACACAAAAAGGGATCTTACTATGAAAAAATATAAAAGTATATGACTAATCAAAAAATAAGTTGTAAAAACCACATGAGCCCAAAATTATTTAGGAATATGCATTTGGAATAAGAGTGCTTTAACGGTTTCAAAGAGACATTGATTTTTTCTTTTAGCCACTTCACTTTGAGATAGTGCATTAACAAATAAGGATTGAAGAAGAATTTCAATTTGAACTATGCAAGTTTGAAATGATGTAGAAAATGTTCTTTTATATTATCACTTTGTATAGACAAATACATTAAACTGTGCTTTTATTTCAACAATAAAAAGTAGTAAAATGAGAAAATAAGTTAGAATCATTCTTCACAAGATAAATTCAAGTCACACGAAAAAATCATTAACAAAAGTAATAAAATAATATAATCTAATTTTAGACATAATAGGATAAAGACCTTAAATGTTGCAATGAACTAACTCAAATAGAAAACTAGAATTTATTAGTACAAGGGACTAAAGACAGACGATGATGTTTAGTAAACTAACAATGCTCATAATGTAAGCAAGATATATTAGAAAATTGAGGAAATAATTTCTTCAATGGAGATAACCACGGATGTCCTAATTGATAATGCCCTTTAAAAGGGGTTAAGACATGAATAAGTAATAGGTTGTGGCTCCTGGATATCCAAAATGTAAAGATCTCATGATTCATGTCCTTTACCAATAATCTTCTTCATCATAGGATCCTAAAAAAGACAATACGACTATAGGCAACAAAAAAACATAGCTAATTTTTCAAAAACTGTCATGCATAATTATTTGTGATCTTTTCATTTTGTTGTATGAAATGTTACCAATTCCTTATAGCAGAAAATTATAGGTGATATTTTCTATAATCGTAGACAAACATTATTTAACTACAAAATTTTTTGTACCTAAAACACTATAAATACGTAGCCAATATCAAGTATAAGTCAATGTTGATGAGAAAAAATTTAGTTCCACACGATAAGCAACCAAAAAAATGTAGCCAATATTTTTTTGCCATGTTTTATGCATTTATAGTTACGTGTTATTTGTTACGTTTTCCTAATTTCGTAACTAAAATCTTTGACTATATTTTTGTAATTTTAAGTAAAGACTTTTAACTAAGAACATAACAACAACAATATTCAGTGAGAGTTTCGCTGAAATACAAGGTGTAGAGAGGTTCAGTAATGCGCAGCCTTACACTACCTGGTAAAGAGGTTATTTTTAATAGACCCGCATGTAATGCAAAATAATAATAAATAAATATAAATAAATACGTGTAACTAAACATATAAAATATGTAATGCAATACATATAAAAACGTGGTAAAGATTAACAATATAAAATAAAAAAGCAAATAAATACCCAAAATAAGGAAAAAAAGAGATAAGTACAAGAATAGATCACACAAACCATTACAAGAAAGTAGGAGAGAAGTACGCCATAATCAAAATATTAAGGTTATTTATAAAATGAAAGACTCGAAGGAAAATATTTAGAGGACTTAAGAGAACGATAAAGATCTCTTTATGTGAGATTCTTTATCCTTACTATTAGTAAAGATATACTATAGAACATCATCACGTAGATTATGTTAAACATGATAGTTTCATATCCATATAAAAGCAAAGAATCACGAACTTAGGTTCTTGTTGTGATTCCACCAGTTAAAGAACTTTTTGCTACAAATTTACTTCTGAGTTCTTTGTTTCTATTCTTCTATATACTTAAAATAAGAAGAAGTTAACGTACACAGATGTTTGTATATAACGTTTCGTGCATATGGTCTTCATATAACTACCTTTGGTAGTTATTTCAAGAACATTGACCCTAATACCCTTTATGGGTGTATTATGAGTTATTATCTCCCACTCATACATGATAGGATTAAGCTCATTAAAAGACAAACTCCACAGTGCTCATACTTGTTCAATAATGGTGTGACCAGCATACGATGAGAGCACATTGCCATATATATGTTAGAAGTATACGACATCTTGATTAACAAATTGATTCTAGCACTTAAGAGTCCTGGAGTAGACATTGTATGTTATACCCTAGGTCATATCTCACATTTGCACTTTTCTTTGATCTCATTTAGTTTCTTGAGTCATGATTGTATTCAAATTTTCTACTAAAGAGACGATGGCCATCTATGAATACTTTTCATACGAGTCAATAATCTAAAATAAATGACCTTCCTCTGTTCTCAATTCTCTTTTAAATTAAATTTAATTTGCTTTCCTAGAATTATTCCATAGGATCGCATCTTGCATGATCTTTTGTTAATAATCTAAAGTAGCAAACCTGAAATTCAACTCTCAAGAGTGAAACAAGAGCCATAAGGGTATATGATAAGATTCTTCTCAATCTCAAGGGTCTCACACAATGTAAGATGAGATCTGGTGACTTACATTAATCCCTTTCTCTGGTCAATTGTGCACACATAGTATGAGTCATATGCTATGGTATTTACTCACTTCGTTTAACTTGAACATCTTTCATTCAAGAAATACAGTACAGATGGTAGTTCAAACATACTCAATATTTAACTTGAGTTTACTTATCTACTCAAAACCTATTTAAAACTCACATTTGGGAATGTAAGACAGATATAGTGATTAACAAATCACAATAAACTAATTTCCTTGCGGCATTTATGGTTTAAGTTTCTTACTCTCAATTATCACCTAGATAATAAAGTTTAAACATGCCTCATCTATAGTGAGCATAAACACTAGAGGTGATTTCTCGTGTGAGAGGTTTGATCTATAATCTTTCTCATATACTTGTGATTTATCCCAAAATATATACATATGCAAAAAACACATATATTCACGAATCAAATGATACAGAATGTATAATCTTCATCATACATTATATCCAAAATATGACATTATAATAAGTGAGCATACACAAAGAAATGTTTATCAGTACATTTCAACATCTACGTAGTCCTAGTGACTTTACATGCCTAGTGTATACTGTAGCACCCCACTCCCACAAGCCCCAAACCCGACATCGATGGTGATATCCGAGTTCGTGCCCCGCAAATGTGGTGTGCTAAAGCACTCAATCTTTCAAAAGTCCACATATTTTTTTGGAGAATCGATAACACAAAATGCGAAAATCGATACTCAATTTGGGCCCACATTCATTCATAAACATTTTCAATTAACGGAAAACTATCGATAAAAAATTCAATAGCCATTAGGGCCCTTTCACAGTTACAAAATACATAAGTCATTTCGGAATACCAATTTATACAAAAAGTAGCGGAGAATGCAAATCAATACAAAAATGGGAAAAAAGCAATGCAGACGTGAACTGATCCCGACCTCTATCCTTCACTTGAATGCTGTATGTATACTCCCGTTGGCCTAACGGGGTATTCTTTTTATCCTGAAAGATAGTTGCAAATTTTGGGTGAATTTTGCGAACTCAATGAGAGAACATCATCGATGGCTTACCCAATCACATAAACCATAATTCATATAACACATACATCACACATTTCACATTATTTCACACTTCACATTCACTTTAACACTTCGTATTTATTACACTTAATCATTCATATTATGCATATGTGATGCACATGAGACTTACTTTCCATTTGTTACTTTGTTGTGACCGAGTGCCTAAACTGTCCCATATAGAGCTCATTGATAACTGTCCCTTATTCACTTGGGGGATACAGGGCTCATTAAACGTTGAGTATGAGGCTCTGAATCACTTGTGAGCTTGAGGCTCGTTTTTACTCGTTAAGCTTTAAGCTCTATTCGTTAGCTACTCTGGTCACAACTGCCATTATATTTCATGCATTCATGCAATGGAATGCAACACTAACATTTGCATGTCCTATTCAATCCTTTTCTCATATCATCGGACCTTAGTCCGGCATTCCACATTAAAGTGGAGAATTCACAATTTCATTCATATACAAATACACATACACATTCATAACACATTTAACAATCACATTCACAT
>JANIJH010000008.1:53515279-53526652 GCA_024520975.1 Erythroxylum areolatum | reverse complement strand
TTCTTCAAAGCATAAATACTTTTATTTCACAATACATATATAAAACCACTCATATAATTTCACTTAATATTTCTAAATTTCACTCAAAAATTGGGGTCCAACATATAGACTCAAGGTCAGTTGATTCTGCAACTTGATCTCCTATAGTGGATGACCTATAATAAACAATAATTGTGATCACTATACAAGTCTCTCACTAGATGTTATATTTTAATTTTTATATATATCCCTAAAAATGTCAAACCATGCTCTGATACCAAAATTGTAACGTACCACTTCTATAGAGTATATACCTGAACATCTAGAGGATATTCGAAGCCATACCCTTTGAGAATGGCTCTTTAGACCAGTCACATCAACTTATTATGGCATTACACATAACATAAGTATTCAAAATGATCAAATCTCCTCATTTCATTTATAAAATAAACTTACTTACATTGTACCATTACAATTCATATCCATGTATTTACATTACATAACATTTGGGAATTTACAACCCCATACAAAATGTTAACATGAAATGGGAAGCTAAACAAGCACATCCTAATTAGAATCCTCATATATTAATTGACTAGACCTTCAAGTCAATCTTCTTCTCAAAATTACAATACTAGAATTCTACTTGGTTGCTTTAGAAGATAGAACTTCCTTGTACATGAAAATCAACGTTGCAATTTTGGTGAGTTTGCAAACTTAGTGAGCCAACCATCATCGATGTTGTCACTTCAGTCAGAACACAAAGTCAAGTATATAACCAATTTCAAGAAGTTTAAACATCATCTGGTATCAAATCCCATATTACATTTTGTCATATTTCATCAAGTACAAGTACAACATGCATACAAACATTTCATAACACTATTCTAGAAGAATGCATTAATTCATCTCAATCATTCATATGATACATGTAAAGTTATATATATGCAAATGCATATGTGACTCCATTTTCATTTACTTTGTTATAATCGAGCACCTATTGACTATCCTGTATCTATTGTGGATACCGAACTCATTTCATTTATTTCCCCGCATCTATTGTGGATATCGTGCTCATTATTAATTGAGCCTGTGGCTCTTTATGCACAATTTATGAGCTTAAAGCTCTTTTCCATATTGGTCACTTCAATCATAACTCCTTTATCTGATCATGCATATCAATGTAATAGAATGCATCAATTCACATACTATGTTATCAATACTTTTCATTCAATGTGTTCATGTTATTTATCACATTATTCAAACTTGAGTTCAACATTCAACATTTAGTTGAGTACACATTCCATATTACACATACAATTTGTAAACAATTCTATATATAGTCCCAAGTATCAAATTCTTGAGACCAACAATGTTCAGAATCGTAGTAATCATATAAGTGACCATTGAAAGTTAACCAAAAACAATTCAATGATAGTGAGAAACATCTAGGTTAACTCACAGTACGGTCCAAATAAGCTATTGCTTTGATGATCTGGTAATGTTTGGATGTTGGCGATCGACTCTAAAGTCATGCAATACACACATAGTTTACATATTACTAAGTTGTTCAATCAAGTGGATAGTCAATCATACACATGTATATGTGTTATGTTAAATGTATGCTCAATTGACTTTCCAGGTATGTATTGTATTCACAAATATTGACCATTCAAACATCATAACTTGTATATAACTAGTTGCAATTAGGTTTATACCTTAAGTAATTACTCTAAATCCAACATTCATACATTTACTAACCCTTTTCTGGCAATATATTCACAATTTTTTTTGCTAATTCTCATTCATTTATACCTAATACACATTACTCATATCTTTTGAATCATATTTGCATCCATAAGAACACCTTTATACCTTTAACAACTCATAATTTCGACATTTAAACACATCGATATTGTAGCGCCTCCTTACTGTAGGGTACATATCGGGACGCCCGTAGGTCGCTCCGACACATATCCCACGATAAAGGTTCACTACCGAGCAACCAACTAAAACCACATGGCATCAAATATAAATATCACTAAAAATTGAAACCAAATTTCTTTTCATTACTCAATTCCAAAATACATAATCTTGTCCAAAGCATCAATCCAAACAATATACAAGAACTGAAAGTCCTAACTAAGTCATCCAATTCCTAAATCCCCAATTTCAAAATCCTCAAAAATCCAATTTCTGATTCTAATTTCTCCCGAATCCCAATGGTTTAAACCCTAATTCCTCAAATAAAATTTCTAATCTCCCATTGCCATTGGATAATCAATTTCGGAACTGGAAATCAAATAAATCAGTCATTAGGTAAATTTTCCGGTTCGGGCCTATTACTCTAAAAATTTCAGAAAAATTCCTATAAATCCTCAAAATTAGAAAACTCATGATCATATACTCCAATTTCATAATTCAAACTCCAAATTCTCATTTCTAACTCAAATTCAATCTCTCAAACTCAATTAACCTAATTCCTCCAATTTACCAATTTATCCAAATCAAATCAGGAATTTTCATACATGTATGTACGTACGTGTGCTAGTGCAATAATTGCCCAAATTTAACCAATTTATACATATCTAATAATGCATGAACATGCCACAAATGAATGCAATGAACTGTACCCATCCCATCGAGGACGGGATGTTACAGATATCCAGACAATCCATTCCTTAAGTTATAAAATCAATGAAAAACCTAAACTATCAAACCCTTAACCAATTAATCAAGCAACTATATAACTTCATTTCAAGCCCCATCATTTTAAGCCCCAATCAAATCCAAATGCACCAAAGTAAAGTCACTTATCCTCATGTGGTTCAAAAATTACCCAAAATAGAAAATTTCATTTCAAGGCATTGCCCATGATCATGAGATGAGTGCCCCAAAGTGCATTAAGCAATTTCCCTTAATTTCTCCATGTTCTAAAACCTTCATACCAAATTCAAAAAATTTTCATATTACTCCATTAATTATATCTCAATTATACCTTAATTATACTTCAATTCCTCATCAATTTCATCTCTAATTCCAACTCAAAATCATTCGATTGGTAGCTCATAAACTGTTTATCTTTTATGCATGCAAAACAAAACAGAAACTTTCATTCACTTAATCTCATCATATATGAAGTCCTAGTTTTTTTTTTTTCCAAATTCAAGAACACTTCACTAGCACCTTTCTTTAGCATACATTCACCTTCATTTAAACTTCAAATCGAAATCTAGATCATCCATATAGCAACATATAACCTACGACTCTCTTGCATCACAAATAAAACAGAAAAATATCTCATTCATGTATCATTTTCTAGCACACTTCATTGTCAACATCACTTGCAATCCATCCCAATTCAATCATCATAAACTTTCTATTACAACATGCCACAAAGATCAGTACTTTACTTACTTGTTTAGTTCAAGTTACATCTCAATTCATCAAGTCTACTTTACCTTATATATGTGCAAGATCATCTCAAATACAAGGTAGGACTTCGATAGGTTTTCAATAGGGAGAAAAGAAAATAGAAAAAACAACAATGTTCTAGTTCTATAACTATTTTATAAAGGGTGAAAGCATGGAATTTTGGTATGCCAATTGGACACAACTGAAGCAACACATAGGGATGTGAGGCTATGGTGTTTCAATGGTGAGAAGAAAGGAGAAGAAGAATGAACCCAGCAGAAACTATCCCTGCAGTAACTTTACTCATTAGGTGCTAGGTGTCACCATTTCATAATGACATTTGTCACCTATGAATGCATTCCATTTTATTAGAGAAGTGCTCTAAAGGCAATCACCAAAATCCTATAATCACGCCAACCCTGAAGATGGAATTTATGCTATTTGACTTTTCTATTTAATTTTCCTAATTTATGATGTGAACAAATCTAAATAATTTCCTAAATAACTAGATCTGAAGTTTGGTTGTTTCCTTATAAATAATTTCCATAAATTATGCCCAAAATATATATAGAAACAAGATCTTGTCACTAACCAAATCAAATCTTTCCTTTTTTTTAACTCTAGCAAATGATTTCTTTAGCTTCTTTTTTAGCACTAGCAACTGATTTTGTTTTTTATATGGTAATTCGATCAGCAATAATTCAAAAAATAAACTTGGAAAAATAAAGAAACGAGAAAAACACAAGAACAAGATGAACCCTAATTTCAAATTCTAATAAAAATAATAGCTAATAAATACAAGATAAATAAGAATTTATCCCAATCCAAGCTCTAATACCAAAGGATGTAGAACCCCAAGGCTAAAGAACCTGAAACCCCTCAAACACACACTTTGAACAAGAAGAAATCCCTAACCTGATTGAACTCCCAATCAATTATATAGATGGAAGCACATATGGTAAGGTTGATTTGAAAACAAGAATAGAACTCGCCACAAGTGTTTACCTTGATAAGAATTATATTCTCAATGCAATAGAAGAAGACAAGATATCCTCCCCTAAAGAATTTGGCCAAGCCAACGTGAGAATCATTCATAAAAAAATCCTTAATCAATGTTTATTATGAGGTATTTATACCCCTTGAAAATAAAGAACCCTAAATATGTAAAAAGGCCTTTAAACATGGGCCTCACACTAAAAGAACTGAAGCCTAAACTAATATTTCTAAAATACAACCCACAAACCTAAAAGGTTTAAATTAAATGAGCTAAACGTTAATAAAAGTCCATCTCACTAAAACAAGCCCAAAACACAAGTAATGGGGTGCCCAAAACTATGCTTCTAACTTAAAATAATTAATTAAACAAGAATGAAAGTTTTATTACGTATTTCACCCAACTTGATTAGTTATTATGCCATTGGCCCTCATTGTGTCTTAAGATTCCATGCCATTTACAATTCAACCCATGTAGGATTGAATTGCTTCTTTGAACTTCTTAGCTTTTGATCTTGTTATTGGTCCCTTTGACATTACTAACTCATCTTTAGTTCCATTTCTCTTACAATGTACCATGGTCGTGCCCACATTGGTGTGATTAAGAAACATTTTCATCTCTTTAAAAGTGTGTGGTCGGCCATTGATGGAAAAAGAAAGAGAAAGAGAGAAAGAAAGGGAAAGCAAAGAAAAAGGAGAAGAGAGAGGTTCGTCTAGGCCATAGAGAAGTGATCCAAGGAGTTTTTCATAATCTTCTAACTCCAATCAAATACCCAACAAGATCCTATGGCCATCTAGGTGAAGAGGAAGAAAAAATTTGGTTGGTAAGCTTACTAGTTTTATTGAAAATTTGGTTTTGTTGTGTTATGGTTTAGATTTGGTCTTGATGGTGTGACTTGCACCCTTGTGATATGATATCAAGGTTTATTGCATTGGAAGTGATTAGGAGAAGAAAATTAAGAAAACTAGTCTGTGAGACCTTGGTCAAACTTTGTCAAAGGTAAGATCCATTGCCTAAAGTGTTTTATTATGCAATTTGATGATTTAAGATTAATGAATGGCATTCAGAAGTTAGTTTAATGATGAAAGAATGGAATAAAAACTATGGAAATGATTAAATGAAATTTAGTCCATGGATAGGGTTTTTAATGTGATATGATTCAAAATCCTATTTTGATGTTTTATGATGTTCATAGCATGATTTTGATGCTAATGGCGTAAAGAAATGAAAAAGGATTGATTTGGATTTGGTTTTACTTTAAATTTGGCCAAGGGTGAATGATTATTTAAAAATTTGTTAATGGAATTTTTTGGATTAAATGTGTGTATTAAAATGTCATGGAAGTGAATTTGGATTGGTTTTAAGTGTTAGAAATCAAATGGAATTGGATTGGAAAATTTTAATGTAAAATATGTGAAGCTTAGCTTTAAGGGCATTTCTGGTATAAAAGTATAGTTATGATGTAATGACCATGTGAATGTGATTAAGGATGGTCATTAAGTGTATTTGTGACATTAGAAAACAAAGCGAACTGAAGGATTTCGGAGTGGTGAAAAGTAAATTAGCGAGTAGTGAGTGTACTTTAAATTGATTTATGCAAATGGTTTTTATTTTATCATGAAATGAATATTTATGTGGGCTTTTATATGAATAATATATTACAAGTAAAAATTGCTAGTATAAGTTTATGTTTTAGCAATATATGAATTTTAGTTTGAAAGTTAAATTTTATATGATTTGAATTTACATTGAAATTATGTTATTTGTTGATAGAAAGGAAATGAATTTTTGGCCAATGATATGCCTTGATGGTATTACAGATTTACCTATCGAAGTACCCTAAAACATTCATGACAGTGTCTGGTGGTGTCAGTTACTAAAAGCAGGTGGTATTGTTTATATCAGTAGTCCAATGAGTTGCACACTGCACATATTAGGTATATATAGTGCTAGCCAAAATTGTTATGGGTAAGTGATGTATAACTAGCTTCGTTACTACCTACTTATAGCGATTAACCTATTGTAGGTAAGCAATGTAAAACTAGCTTTGTCACTAGTGATTAGCCAGTCATACGTAAGCGATGCAAAACTGATTTTGTGCCCAAATAAGTTCTAAAAATACCTAGGCTATCCTACTCTTAAGTATATGAGGTAGTTGTAATGATTACCCAGGGTCGTCTCCCATAGAGGTGAAATTAGTCCACTTAAATTAACCTTGAACAAAACCATAAATAAAAACATATGTGATCCTAAACATTATATCCTGATTTGTTGAGTGAAGATTTTAAAGAAAATCATAAAATATGTTGACAAGTAAACAAAATCAATTGGATGCTAGAGTTATGTAAATATAGTGTCCTGGAAAGCAATTATATTTAAATATAACTTAATTGTCTTCCAGTTACTTTTGCAATAAAATATTTATTACTAATAAAACGAAAGAGTTTGGTTTTATTTATATGAGCATTATATATCTAGTTATAAGGTTACCAAGATTCTTTTGTAAATAATATACATATCTATAGAGATGTATGAGAAACATGTATATTATTATAATCTAAATTAGTTGATTCACAGTTGAATAATCAAGTTGGTTGCTTGATTATAGTTTAGACTCCAGTGTTGCAATTTATCTCTGTGTAAGTAAAAGAGTTTACTTCAAGGGAATGATGAGTTTCATATTATGATAGTAGTTGACTATCAACAATGACACTATTAAATGAATCTGGAATTAAGTATGTTCTTAAAGAATAAAGTGGGCTGTTAATTTAATCTTAAAATATACACCTTAGCATTCATTTATTACGAACCACAATTTTGATGAGTGGTGAACTCATATGTGTTTCATTATAATTCTTGATATGATCAGAATGGATTTTTACAAAGTATCAATCTAGTGTCTGCATGTTGAAATTATTAATTGAAACATGTATCAGGGAACATTCACTCAAATAAAGAGTTTCTAGTGATATCATCAATTCTAGATGTTTTATAGAGTTTGGTGATTAAACTGACGCCAGTAGTTTGATAGACTAGCTACCTATCAAGTCTTAACACTAAGATGAGATCTTGGGTGTTGATCACCATATAGAGTAAAACGGGAAATCTATAAGGAAAAACCAAAATAAGAGGAAAACGATAATTTTATCCTTCATTGTGTGAATGGCTATAATATGGTTCGTAATAAAGTTTGCAATTAAACATCATTTTTAAAACATGTATTCTCATAATATTTAGTGATTCAAGAGTTTAACCAATTGTCTTTACTAGAATGAAATTTGGGTAATAAGATGGAATTGATTATAATAAGATTAAATTAATTCCGAACTTATTGGAGCTTGAATTATATAAGTAAAATTAGATTCCCCATTTGGCTTATAGGAAATTTATCAAGCAAAGTAAGAAATATAAATAAAGGTTTTAAAGCCCATGATTGAATGTTGGGCTTATTTTAATTAAAAGCTCAAATGAACGTTTAATATTGGGCTTGACTTTGATTTGATTTGATTAATTAGATTAATTAAATTGAAACAAATTTATTAAAGAAAGAAGGAGGGCATATTTCAGTTTTTATACCTAAATGTGCAGCTGCACATTTAGCATTGAATTGCTAAGTTAAAGATGGTTTTCATCATGTTTTTTTCATCATTAAATGGAGTAATGATCTTATCATTAAATGGTTTAGTGGTTGTCTTTTAATGATGGCATGTAACGTAACCTTTTAGCATTTATTTGATTATAAAAAGGAAGAGGTGCATTTGATGTACTCTCTCTTCCTTCTTTCATCCATAAACGAAAATAAGAAGGTCTCATTTAGGTTATTGATCTTTTGATATACCCATCTTAAATAAATGGGAAGAGTCTTATTTATTGGCTTCTTTATGATTGATTAAAGAACGAAGTAATGCATTGGATGCACGTCACTTCTTTCTTTCATGATAATTGAAATTCGCAAGGAGAGTAATTAGGGTTCTTGCATTTTTGACCCACTCTATCCTCTTATACATGTGTAGCCTAAACTTGAATGAGAAGGGTCTCAGTTTTGGTTTCTTTCTTCTAAGAAA
Organism: Erythroxylum areolatum; assembly: GCA_024520975.1. Taxonomy (NCBI): domain Eukaryota; kingdom Viridiplantae; phylum Streptophyta; class Magnoliopsida; order Malpighiales; family Erythroxylaceae; genus Erythroxylum; species Erythroxylum areolatum. The sequence continues at coordinate 53,518,201 of JANIJH010000008.1, read as the reverse complement.
AATCTCCTCAAAATATTTCTTCTCCTTTCCCACCAAAGGATCTTGTTAACCAAGTTGTCCAAGAAGAATAAGTGGTAGATAAGATTGGACGAGGATACAAAAATAAGGAGAGGATACATTGGCAAAGGAAAGGATAAAAAAGAGTCAAAGTTATAGCAAGGATTCGGAGAGGATACAAAAGCGAGGAGTCAAAACTGTAGCAAGGAGTCGGTGTATTTTTACCATCTTATTCTTATGTAAATTATTTTCCTTATACCGTATCATATATGGATGAAACATGTTGATTTGGTTATGTTATTTTCGTTGCATTTTGATTTCATAAAAGGTTTTGAATTCTACCATTTTATCCAAATCTTGCATGCTTTTATTTTCAATCCAACACTGGAAACAAAGACGAATAGATTGATCGAAATGGAAGAATCTTTAGTATTAATTTCACTAATTTAATCTCCTATGCATGATTAAATGAAATGATTGGATAATTGTCTAACTGAAATTAACAATTAGGTTCTAAATCAACTCGAATAATGAACTAATCTAACTTTTGTATTCAATTAGTTATCATCTGAATTAATTATGGAACCCCAACTACTAATTACCACTTAAGTTAATATATTTCTAAATCTTATCCCAAGCGTCTATAGTTTCTTAATCTGTATTAACTTCTTTTCTCAATCTTTTGTTTAATACCAAAACGATGCAAGGTTTGATCATGTTATTACATCCATTTAGCTTAGAAACCACAACAATTAATAAGACAAAAAAATTGTAACTCATTCGTGCATAGTTAATTAAAATAGCTACATTAATCCTCAAGAAAAAAGATTCAACCCATCATAACATAAACACAGTTCATCATTCTCAAATAATAAAGTCCTATATTCAAGAATGAAAAAGAAGTATCAAAGCAATAAAAAGTGAATATTGAAATGGGCTATCAATCTTTAGCAAAGAAGACAAGTTCAAAAGACAAAGATAAAAGAGTTCAATAATAGTAACAGAGATGAAATAAGAAATGACAAACAAAATAAACCCTTGGATCAGAAAGCCTACGGTGGATCTCTTGCCTAGCTTAAGCGTTGGCTCTCACCTTCTAACTCTATTCTACTCCTCACCTGACTGCTTCCTATTATGTTCTCCTTCTTTTTCCCTACCTCTACTCTCTTGTTTTTATCTCTATCTCTCTGCCTCACCTCTCCCTCTGTTCTTTTTATTCTAGTCGAATGTGTCTCCCGTAGTGTCTCTGGTGTGTTGAGTATGATGAGTGTAGAATGGAATGGATTATAGAATCGTGAATAATATCATTTGCCACCCTCTCTTTCCTTTTTATAGTATGATCCTAAGTTTAGGGTTTTGTGATCTTAACCTATGCAGTAGCCACATAATAACTAAAATGATTATGAAAAAAAAATGTGCATGTCACAACCGTGCATGTAAGGCACAACTGTGACTTACACATGCATGGTTGTGCATGTAAGTGTGACTTACTTGCACAATTCTTCTTCTTTAGTTCATGCCATATTCACAAAATAATTCGATTAAGAGTCATGCAACATCTATACCAATTTCACTCAATCTATCTCATATTTAGATGAAAACACAAGGATTTATAACCAAAATAAAGATATGAAAGCAATTAAAAGCAATAGAAAATAGACACAACAACCAACTCTATGACTTTATGCTTGGGGTATCGTATGTTAAAGAAATTAGTAGTGGGCTATGTAGCGTAAGAAAATTTATGAAAATAATAATTCCTCGAATATTTATTTTAAAAGAAATTTGAATTTTTTTTAATATGGAACCATATTTACTTTATTTGTAAGCGTATATATCTAGGGCACCGTATGGTACCAATTCTAGTGGTTGGCTTAATTTCAATATAAAAGCTTTCAGAAAACTTATTGCCACCACTATTTATTGTTTAAGGAAAAAGGAAAAAGGAAAAAGGAAAATGGAAGCTTTGATATTATAAGTTTAATTTCAAAAAAGCATTTACAAGTAGTATTTTAGAAAAAATTAAAATTTTGTTTTGTGAAGTGTTATTTATCACTAGATTTTATGATGCACTAATGAACTTTTATGACTATTATTTTACCATGAGCTTTATTATGGTTTGGGAATATTTTAGTTATCTTGTTATGAAAAGTTTTAACTTTTAGTAAAATGATTAATACTCACTAAGCTCATTTAACTATCCCCTATTTTTATGTTTTTAAATAAACCACCCTGTGTATGCGTACAGGTGCTATAGTAGTTGAGATTCCAACGCAAGGTTAGTTGTATCGTTTGGTGCTACTTTGCTTGTGTCATTTTTTCTATATATGTTTTTTTCTTGAAAATGGCTTAGTTACTTGTATATATGTTTTAAATTATTTTGGAAAGGGTTTAAAAGAGTGACCTTGTAAATATTTTTGGATTGTAAATTTATTTTACTTAATGAACTACAAGTGATTTGATCCTTAATAGAAATGAGGTGCATAAGTGTTTGGGTAGAAATCCCAAACTTAAGCCCAACCGTTTTTAAGAAACATTGTATATGTTTATAAAAATATATTATTTTATTTATATTGTTCAATTAATTTTTATATATTATGTTTTCAAAATGTTGAGAATTATAGGTTTATGGTTGCTTGTGATGTGGACCTAAGGTCCCATTCTAAAGGTTGAGATGTATCATATACTAGGAGTGTTTCAAATCATGTTGTATAGCTTTTTGAAATTTTGGAATCTTAGAAAAAGCAGTCTTTATGCTATTGGATTTCATAAAGTTAAAAAAAATTCCCACTATTTTCTGTGCTTTTAACTTTTAAAGTATAATTGTTTTTAATAGTTGTACGACTCTGCTTTACAGGACCCCTTCGATTGAGTTAAATATTGATTGGAGGACTATTATGGGGTCGGGAGGGCTCCACTCGAGTT
>JANIJH010000008.1:53492410-53515217 GCA_024520975.1 Erythroxylum areolatum | reverse complement strand
GAAATTTCCTCAAAGAAATAGTACAAGACTTTAGGTCTTTTTAGTGCACTCTATTGGTACCGTAAACTTATTCTTTTTTCCTTTGTTTTTAATTTTATTTTTCTTCTTTTTTAACACTATTCAATCAATACCACAATTCAAGAAATATTGAACCGTTCACAAATTTCAAGTCTCAAATTAGTAAATAATGTAAATAACCTTCAGGGTTTAAAACAATAGAAAGGTCTTCAAAGAAAAAAGGATAAATGTATATAATTTGGGTATAATCAATAAAAAGGCTAAGCATTAACTTGGTTATTTGTAAATGTAAATTTTTGGGTATGGTGATTTCAAAAAAAAGGCTAAAGTAAGTTGTTGAATCTAAGTGCCTTTATTATGTTAATGCTTTAAATTTAACAAATATGGTCTCAGTATGCTTAATAAAAGCAAGTTCTATAATTATCCTACTAAGCAATGATAACACACACATGAAATAATAACAAGAGCTTTAAAAAATTTTCAAAAATTGCTCTTTAGGCTCAAAAGCTCAGTAAAAAAATAGGTATACATGTGTGTAAATAATATCCAATTTTCATTCAACATGAAAATCTCAACAATTATGAAAAATATGACAGAAAAGTAATTTTATTCTAACCATCATCCTTTTCCACACTAATTTAAATCAATATTCAATAAGGACATATAGCATTTATGGATAGATTTCAACCATTTCAGAATATCAGTTAATAAGATTCATAATCATGACTATAGTAAGCTTGATGAAAATCAATTAAAAATTCAATAAACCTATCCCTACACTTAAAGTTGTACATTGTCCCCAATGTACACCATATAAGCTTTTATTAAAAAGTGAGAGGGTTGTTGGCACTTCCCTAATTGTGAAGATTTTTTGAAGTAGATCCATCCAATGTTAAACTAACATCCTTACAAAATATAAAAGAAAAGGATAAAAAGAAACAAAATAAATAACATATCAGAAATTAAAATCCTATACTAACATGAAAGCAAAAAAAAAAAAGGTATTAAAATTGAAAAAAATTAAAACTAACTCATGGTTTGCCTCCCATGTAGCACTTCTTTAAGGGTAGTAGCTTGACATAAACTGTATGTTTAATGTCATCCTAGATCAATAATAGTGGTTTGCTTCCACCTTTTTGGGCACAAAGCAGTTTCGTAACACATACTGCAAGATAATAATAAGGGCATAGCTGATTAGATTAATAAAACTAGTAAAATCCATTAATGCTCTTTTTAATAATAAATTATTAAAAACATAAGGAATAACAAAACTCCCTTTATCATTGGCTAGCTCAAACGATTTGTCTTTAAGAAAGTGGGAACCCTCTGTACTTAAGGTTACTGTCAATACCTTATCAGTAGTTTCTATACTTTATTCCTCCACCATTTCTTCCTCAACCACCTCTATCCACTCTTCTTCTTCTTCTTCTTCTTCCTAGACAGAGGCTTTTGACTCATCTTTTTTAGCTGTCTTTTGCTACTTCTCTACTTCCTCTTCTTGGATGGATGTTTCTTTCTCTTTTTCTTCAACAAGCTCTTCTTCACAGCTAAGGGTGATTACCCCTCTGTCGATAGTATCAGTTTTAGTATAACTGGACAAACTCCCTTGCATCTCATCAGATAATATATCCATCAGCTGATCAATTTGATTCACCTTATTCTGTATATGAGCTTCCATTCCCTGATGCCTCATGTTTGAATCTTAAATATACTCAAGTATTATATCTTTCAAAGTAGTAATTAGCTTCTTGCCTTCTTTAAATATATCTTCATTCATGAAATTGATTGTTGTCTATTCTTCACTCTAAGACGATTGGAAGCTCAAATTGTACTCATCATATGCAAGTGAAGGAAGTCTCTTATCAAATTCACATTGACTAGCTACTCTATCAACAAGGCATTCTATTAGTTTATTTATAATACTTTCATATCGCTGCTCTTTTTGTACATATTTAGTTGGAGCATAGTCATTCCATCCATATATGTAATGGTTGATCCACTCTGAATTATACATATTCTCATATGATGGGCCTTAAGGTTGCTTGTACATGTTTGGTTGCTCCAATATATACGTTGGTTCTCAACATTCATGATTGTAAGAATTACTCCCACAAATTTCACATCACGGAATAAAAATTCGTTGAGCTTTTGAAAACATATGAGAGAATGTGTCCTTCTGATATAGTGATGTTTTATATTGCGAAGACATATTCTGGCTTCCATAAAAGCACTGTCTACTCCATCCTTCCATTTTGAGCTGTGGCTATGACAACAAATTGTAATTCCTATAATAAATCACAAACTCAAGATCAAGTAGAGAAATTTAAAACATAATTAAATTGATAAGCCATAAAAACAATAAGATACAATAAAATAAAATAAAATAGAATAAAAGAAAAGAAAATAAAAACAAAAGAAAAAATAAAATAAAATAAAAATGACTAGAGTAAAATCATTCGAGCTTTATATCAAAATCCTTGGCAATGAAATCAAAAACTTGATTTGACCTATTTCTTGAGTTAGTTAATTATGTAGTAAACCATAAGTGCATGGTGTAGTTGTAACTAATATCAATAAGTACAGCTCGATCCTATGAAGACTGTGAATACTAGTACTTGCCCTTCCCCTATTATCTAGGCTAAGGATTGATCTTGGATATTTAATGAAAAGAAATTAAAACAAAAACAAATAAAATAAAATAAAAAACAGTAATGAACACAGAGATAGTGGAATTCACTTGGAAAGCTATCATTATCAGAAATTAGCATCTAGGCTCAAATCCCCCTAAAACCTTAACAAATTGATCTTTTGTCATGCAATTGTCTATTGATTAATTAGACAGTGAAGACTCCTATGGTACGCTAATGGCTGACCTTGAGTCTACTAACAATTAATCCTAAGGTCTCGAACCAAATTACTCAGGTTAAATCTTATAGGATTACATTACTAATTTATGAGTCCCACTATTAGGTTTGACCCTAATATGGAGGATTTATTTTATCCTATCTCTAGGGTTGCAATCAACTACGTATGAAATTAGATTATCAATAAAACACGTAATTAGATCATAATAATCAATCAAACCAATTAGATTGATAAAGGAATCAAATCATGTCAAAGTATTAATATAAGGTTCATCTAACCTAAAAACTAACTGAACATTTAGCTACCTATTATCGAACACAAAATCAAACATACATTGAAAGATAAAAATAGAAAACAACAAGTTCATAATTCTAAATCTCCTTGATCTATGAAGCCTAAGGAACTTTTTTTGGACTTAAGAATTTCTTACATGGAATTTTTTCTTTTTGAGTTAAAAGATTTCTCTTTGACTTGATGTCTTTTAGCTAGTAAGTTACTATTATCTTTATTTGGGGAGCTAAAGAGATTTTTTTTATAGACTAGGGTTTCTAAACTTAAGGGTTCTTCTTTTTAATGTCTAAATTCCACTGAATGAAATGGTAGACATTTATATGTTATATATATATATACATACAAACATACATACATACATACATACAAACATACATACATACATACATACAAACATACATACATACATACATATATATATATATATATATATATATATATATATATAAACTATTTTACAACTTCTCGATGTAGTGCATCGTAATACTACTCAAAATAACTAGACCTACAACTATAACAGTGATAAGTCTAGTTTGATCCCACAAAGAGTGTGTGTAAAGCTTTTGAAATGAAATCAATTGGTATTTAGGTTATTGGGAGGGGAAGGGGGTTTGTTGGTTTTCAAATAAGAAAATAAAACAAAACTAACTAACGAAAACAAATTAAAGAAAGCATTCATAAATGATGAAGAGCGATGAATATGTTAGGGACCCGATCATCAGTTTGATCTCAACCTACACACAGTTAAACATACTTCACTGAATTGTTATTCTCATACCTCTCTTAACAACTACTAATCATACGTTAACAATAAACTCTATTAACCTCAGTTTTCCTTTAGGTCATGTTTGATTAAGAAGAGCTCGTTAATTAAACCTAGCTATTAAACAACTTAAAATAAGCTCTCTAGATTTAATTGGACAACCTCATTACTAGTTAGGAATATAGATTAATTAAGGTAACAACTGCACAAGCTTAGGTCATTTAACTTAGGTTATCTTATCCATAATGATTAAAAACCATTAGTTGCCACAAATAAATCTCAACATAACAATTATAGATTATATTGAACTTCTAGCAATGGGTTCATCCATAAATCAATCAAATAAAGCATTCAATCATTCTTACACAACACCCAAACAATAGACATAGTATAACATAATCAATCCCTAAGAGAAAGAGCAAGAAACATAATGAGAGAAATGGTTAACCGGGTTCTTTGGCATCGATATCACCTCCGAACTAGTTTCGGGAAGCTCAGCCCTCTATGGGTCTCCAAAAGAATGGAGCTTTGCCTCTTTTCTTCTTCAAAACTTGAGACTCCACTCTCCAAATATGATTCCTTAAATGAAACATGCCTTTTGCCGTCACAACGTGTCGGTTGAGCTAGCAAAAACTCATGGGCACAAATGCGGATTGTGCAGTGATACGTTTTTAATTTGTGATATATTTAATTATTTATATTTAGTAATTATTGATATAAAAATAATTAAGATATTTGTTTTAATTTATATATAATTTTAGGTACAATTTAAAAGTAAAGAAATTAAAGTGAGTTAAAAATTTTGTATTTGAGACATTTTTCAAAAATTTATTTTTACTTGTTTTCAGCAAGGAAAAAAAAAGAAAGATAAGAAAAATTAAAAAAAGAGAATTAAAACTACTTGCTGAAAAAAAGAAAAAAAAGCAAAACGGTGTTACGTTGTGCATTACGCAGAAAACGCACTGAGCGTTTTGATAAGACGCACAGGAGGAGCGCAGTAGCTGAGATTTTAAAGGGTAAGGCAATGTTTATTTGTCAAATCAATAAACAGTAGAGAAGAATCAACAAAGCAGAGGAGCGCAGCAATAAAAATAGGAGGAGAAGCTCCAGGCACTGGTGTAGGTGTGGAAGGTTGCGGCTTGGTTGGGCTATGGATGTGACGTGCTGGCTTGGCTTGCGGCTGGAGAAGCTATGTCAAATCGATAAACAGTGAAAGAAGCTTGCAACAGTGAGGAGAAATCAATGTTTTTGGCTAGAGATTTAAAAGGGGCTGAAGCATTTTTTCGGGAAAATTTATGAAGGGCTAAGCATCCCAACATCGGTTCAGAGATGACATCGACTTCGACGACCCGGGTTAAGTATTTTTTTTCATTATTTTGTTGTTTCTTTCTCTCATTATGAATTGATTGTGTTATCCTATTTTAATTGATTTGGGTATTGTGTATGGATAATTGAATTTTCATTATTATTCGGTATTGTGAATTGATGATTTTAATGCGTTTATTGAATCGTTAATTTCAAACCCATTGCTAGAATTTTGATATAATCCGTAATTGTTATATTGAGATTCATGGGTAGCGACTAATGATTTGTAATCATTAGGGATAATATGACCTAGGTTAAATGACGCATCGTATGTGATTGTTGCCATGATTAATCGGTTTTCCTAATTCATAATATTACTGCCTAATTAAATCTAGAGATCGTATCCTAGGTTATTCGGTGGTTAGATTTAATTAACGATCGTATCTTGATTAAACAAAATCTAAGGAAAAACTCGGGTTAATTTTTAACCCACAATTAATAGTTGCTAGGAGAGGTTAAAGAATAACAAATTAATAAAATATGCTTAATTAGGGTGTAGGTTGAGATTGAACCAAAGAACCGAGTCCCTACCGAATTCTCCACTTTTATCATTTTTTTGCATGTTTTCTTTAATTTGTTTTTATTAGTTAGTTTTATTTTATTTTTTTCTTTAAAAATTCAAAACCTCCTTTTTTTCCTAAATACCGGTTAATTTCATTCCATAAACTTTACACACACTCTCTATGGGATCGACCTAGAGTCGCCACTACTATAATAGTAGTATAGTTATTTTATTTTGATTAGTGTAACGACACGTTGTCAAATTTTGGCGCCATTGTTGGGGAGTACGGTGTTTTAGTTTTTGTTTGTGAGTTAATTGGTGTTTTGTATATATTTATTTGTAAGTAATTTCTTTTATGTTATTTTGTGATCTTTTCATTTTTATTTTGTGTTTTAAAAAATCGATATGGATGAAAGTAATTTCTTGTATAATTCATATTCTCAATCTTATAACAATGTTTGGACTGATCAACCTAACCTTTGTTATGGATGGAATAATCATCAGAATTACTTCTATGATAGTCTGCACAACAATTCTCGAACAGACCAGAAGCTTCCTATCACAACTCCGGTCCATATCTGGAAGAGTTGATGTTGCAATTGCAGGAGAATACTTTACAATTCCAGAAGGATGGAGGGCAATTTCCAAAAAGCACATGGTCTAATGCCTAAGATTCGGAGAGCCAACATGGTTCAGGTGCATCTTTAGAAGAAATTGTTAACAAACTTGTTGCTAACAATTTGCAATTTCAAACAGGAGATCAAAGCAAGGCAACAAAGGATGGAACACCTAATGGGTTAGATGGCAGTAAGTCTTGATCTCCTAGAATCGCAAAGCGAAGAGGAGCAGTTGTATCAACTCGATGTGTACGCAATTGAAGTTTGTGCGGAAACATTGCAAAGTGATGAGGAGGTTGAGAATTTTAAGGTCAACCCTCAACGAATTGTTTGTGTCAAAGAAGTGGAGAAGGAGCTCAAAGCCAAAAAGGACTCATCTTTTAACTCGGAGGTAAGTACTGAGTCTATAATTATTTTGAAACTAACTCTTTACCTTTACATAACAGACTGGAGGAATTAAATGATGAAGAAAAAGGTGAAGAGACGCTCGAAATTTTTTCAGAATGTATGGACTCGGTCGAGATTGAGAAACTGAGGATAAGGAAGATGTTGAAGGAGGATGGTGATCAAATAAGGCCCTATCTGGAACTACCTCACGTAGAGGAGTCGGAAGTGATACATGAAGATCACAATTTTGTCACGTGAGGAGAAGAAGGAGTCGAGCCAGCGACCCTAAACAAAGGCGTTTCTTGGGAGACAATCCAAGGGAAGTAAATTTCTTTTCCTTTACATTTCTGCGTTACTTTTTATATGCATGTGTTTGTGTTTTTGAATTTGTTTGTTTTACTTGGTTTTAAGTTTTCAATCAAAATGAGAGAAAGAATAAAACAAATGAAACAAACATTTTCTCATTTTCTATTGCTTCTGGGATTATATAATCATGATTAGAGTGTGAATTGACTAGAAAATTTCATAGCAACTTTAGCATATACTTTTGCTCTTGTGATTGGTCGATATGCATTATCTTTGGAAGAGTAGTGGCTGATGGTAGACAAAACCGGTGAGATTTTGAGCCTTATTTGACTGACACATTCATATCAGTCTCATTGCCTTTTGATAATGTGTGACCTTCATGACATGTACATCCTAATTTTGCGTTGAATTTCTATTCGAGACCACATTTTTATCACATACATTAACATGGATATGATTAGGCATTCTTTGTTTTTCATAAACTACATTGGCCAAATAACCAATCCTATTGACATGATTTTTTTCCTTGATAAACCCCTTTGAGCTTTAGCCTTTCTTTTTGTATAAACCACATTTTATGCTTTTAAATTTAACCGAATGTCCTACCCAAGTCATAAAGCTAGTGAAACATTTGCAATTGTTGAATTTGTGGATATACAAAATTCTAAGTGTGGGAGTACATATGTGAGGGTTGGTTATAATCTTGGGATGTTATTTTATATCTTATCATTAGAATTCTCATATTGATGTAATTTATTTCAATTTTATAAGGAAAAGAAAGAAAAAAAAGGAAAACGAAAAAAAAGAAAGAAGAATAGAAAAAAAGAAAAAAATATTGTTTAAAATAAATGTATCAAGGAAGAATTGCATATTTGTTGAAAAGTTGTTTATGGCTTATGCATCTTCCTATAGTTGTAATGAATGTGTTATTTGAGTATGTTGAATATGAGGTAGAGGTTGGCTTGGAAGGTTCACTCTTGTGATTTCATTGGCATAAATTGTATGAGTGATTCCTTCGGATTGGTATGTGCTTCATATGGTTTGTGTGTGAAAGCTGAATGAGGTTATGAAATATAAATGTTGCATTTGTCATAGCTAACAGTACCTAAGTTTTGATGAGTGTTACTTTTGTCTCATTAGCTTTGATGACTTTTATACTACTTGACCCAAATATATCTTACCTTACCTTTGCCCACATTACAACCTTGAAAGTCCTTTGATTCAGATTTGGCATGTGAACATTAGTGGTGGAGAAATGAAATGATATGTAAAGTTGTGGATTGTCATGATCATGAATGGTATTGAATGTACCCATGGATATATTTTAGTTAAACACATTTTTCGAGTCTACCATTAGATTGCTCAGTTTTTGAAGATGATGAATGTTGATTGATCATGAGTAAAAGCTTGGAATGTTAATTTCTTGTTATGATTTTTGAAAGTTATTCATCTTTGTTTATGATTATGTAGTCTTGGAAAAATATGAAAATTGAGTCAATGTTTTAAGTCAATGAGCTTAATTTTAATATTTTGCCTGAGGACGGACAAAAGCTAAGTGTGGAGGAAATTGATATGTGTTTAATTGTTGATATATTTAATCATTTACATTTAACGATTATTGACATGAAAATGCTTAAGATACTCATTTTTAATCCATATATGATTTTAGGTACAATTTGGGAGCAAAGAAATTAAAATGAGTTAGAAGCATTATATTTGGGCATTTTTTGAAAATTTATTTTTGCTTGTTTTCATGGAGCAAGAAGAAAAAAAAAAGAAAGACAAGAAAAATTAAAATAGGAGAATTAAAAGTACTTGCTGAAAAAAAGAAAAAAAAAAGCAAAACGGTGCTGCGTTGTGTGTTACGCAGAAAACGCTGCGCTGAGCGTTTTGATAAAACGCACAGGAGGAGCGCAACAGCTGAGGTTTTAAAGGGCAAGGCAATGTTTATTTGTCAAATCAATAAACAGTAGAGAAGAATCAACAAAGCAGAGGAGTGCAGCAATAAAAACAGGAGGAGAAGCTCTAGGCGCTGGCGCAGACGTGGAAGGCTGCGGCTTAGTTGGACTGTGGGCATGACGTGCTGGCTTGGCTTACGGCTGGAGAAGCTGTGGAGTAGGGAATAGGCAACAGTGAGAGGAGTGCATGCACAGTGCGATGGACAATAAACGTCAAGGTTTATTCGTCAAATCGATGAATAATCAAAAGAAACTTGTAACAATGAGGAGAAATCAAGGTTTTGGGCTAAGGATTAAAAAGGGGCTGAAGCATTTTTTTGGAAAAAATTCATGAAGGGTTAGGCATCTCGACACCGGTTCGAAGGTGATATCGACGTCAACGACTCAGTTTAAATATTTTTTCATTATTTTGGTGTTTCTTTCTCTCATTAGGAATTGATTGTGTTATCCTATTTTAATTGATTTGGGTATTGTGTATGGATAATCGGATTTTCGTTATTGTTTGGTTATTTATGTATAAAACCATTGGGTATTGTGAATTGATGATTTTAATGCGTTCATTGAATCGTTAATTTCAAACCTATTGCTAGAATTTCGATATAATCTGTAATTGTTATATTGAAATTCATGGGTAGCGACTAATGATTCGTTATCATTAGGGATAACATGACCTAGGTTAAATGACGCATCGTATGTGGTTGTTGCCTTGATTAATCAGTTTTCCTAATTCGTAATGCTACCGCCTAATTAAATATGGAGATCGTATCCTAGGTTATTCAGTGGTTAGGTTTAATTAACGATCGTATCTTTATTAAACAAAATCTAAGGAAAAATTCGAGTTAATTTTTAACCCACGATTAATAGATGCTAGGAGAGGTTAAAGAACAACAAATTAATAAAATATGCTTAATTGGAGTGTAGGCTGAGATTGAACCAAAGAACTGGGTCCCTACTGAATTCCCCACTTTTATCATTTTTATATGTTTTCTTTAATTTGTTTTTATTAGTTAGTTTTATTTTATTTTGTTCTTTAAAAATCCAAAACCCCCCTTTTTTTTTTCCTAAACACCGATTAATTTCATTCCATAAACTTTACACATACTCTTTGTGGGATCGAGCTAGACTTGCCATTCCTATAGTAGTAGTCTAGTTATTTTATTTTGACTAGCGTAATGACGCGCGGTCAGGCAGTGAAGTAAAACAGGGGATTTTAAGTTAGGGAATAAAATGGAGGCTGAAGCAGTTTTCTAGGAAAGTCCCATGAAAGGTTGGGCATCCCGACGTCGATTTGGAGGTGACATCGATGTTGACGACCTGGGTTAAGTAATTTTTTTATTATTTTGTTGTTTCTTCCTCTCATTAGGAATTGATTATGTTATCCTTTGTTAATTGATTTGGATTTTGTGTATGAATAATCAGATTTTCGTTATTATTCGATTTTTTTGTATGAATCCGTTGGGTATTGTGAATTGATGATTTTAATGTGCTTATTGAATCGTTAATTTCAAACTCATTGCTAGAATTTTGATATAATCTGTAATTGTTATGTTGAAATTTATGTGTAGCGACTAATGATTCGTAATCATTAGGGATAATATGACTTAGGTTAAATGACGCATCGTATGTGGTTGTTGCCTTGATTAATCGGTTTTCCTAAAGCAAAAGTAAAACTCAATACATCATCAAGTACAAAAACTAACATTCATTCAACATTGGATACCATCAGTTATGATGAATGCAAAAACTATATTTCACAGCTCAAATTCAAGCTCTCATACCACAAACCACATGAAATATAATTAATTAGACGGGATCAGTCAAAAAAATTGATGATAATAATACATCGAAACTATAAGAAGTGACCCTTCAAAACCACATCTACCTCATATACAATATAATTAAATCATCCGTTCTAAACAACTTTAAGAGGAGAAAATAATATCAAATAACTTCTCAAAACAAACGTATTTCCTCCTTTATAGTTTTATTCAAACATGTTTTTCTTTCTTTTTCTTTCTTTTGCTTTTCTCCATTGCTTTCTTTTTCTTTATAAACAATGAAAGAGGCTACATCAATATGGGAATTTTATTGATAAAACCTAAAATAATATTCCAATAATTATAACCATCCCAAACATATGCACACCCACACACTTATACTCTTGTACATCCATAAACAATTAATAAATGCTCCACTAGTTTTAAGGCTTGGGTAGGAAATTTGGTTAGGTTTAAAGTATGTAACGTAGTTAGCATAGAAAGAAAAGGAAAATAAAGATTAAGGGGGCTTATCATTTTCATGTTAATGCATGAGATAAAAATGTGGTCTTGAATAGAAAATCAAAGCAAAGTTAGGATGTACATGTCATGAAGGTCACACATAAGTAGAAGACAATGATATTCATATGAATGTGTCAAACTATAAAGGCTTAAAATCTCACTAGCTTATGTCTACTACTAGTCACCACTCTTTTAAAGATAATGTGTATTGACCAATCACAATAGTAAAATTACATGCTAAATTTGCCATGAATTTTTCTAGTCAATTCACTATCTAATCATAAATATATAATCTTAGAAGCAATAGAAAAAGAGAAAATGTTTGTTTGTTTCTCTCTCTGTTTGATTGAAAAACTTAAAAATAGGTAAAAAAATAAACTTAAAAACACCATACATGTAAGAAACAAATGTGAAAATGTAAAGGAAAAGAAGTGAATTTCATTTAGATTGCCTCCCAAAAAGCACTGTTGGTTAGTGTCACTAGCTCAACTCCATTTTTTTCTCATCACATGAAAAAATTATGATCTTTAGGTGTCACATGTGCTTCCTCCATTTAAGGCTTTTCAGGATATGGCCTAATTCAATAACCTCTCATTTTTAGCATATTCTCTATCTTTAGAATTTCAAGTTCTATTGAGTCTCCGCACTCGTAGAATATCTCTTCACCTTTCTCCTCCTTGTTCAATTTCTCCATTCTATCTAGTAAAGGTGCAGGAGTTTAGTATTTACCTTCGAGATAGATGATATGTCCTTTTTAGCTTCAAACTCCTCATCAACTTCTTCTTCACAAGAAATTCCTTAGGTAGTTTTCTTAGGATTCTCAATCTCCTCTTCACTCTATAAAGTCTCTGCACTAACATCCCTTGGTACACCTCAAGTTAAAATAGTTGCCTCTCTGTGCTTTGTGATGTTAGGCAGTTGATAGCTTCCACTAGTTGACCCACTTGGCTTGCTAAGTTTTGGATTCGAGACATTGTATCTTGCTAGAATTGTATCATATTCTAATGAATTTGCAAAGTATTAACAACACAAACATTTACCAATTCTTTTAGAGGTGTACCTGAATTTTGCTGCCAATCCAAATTTTGGATACTAAACCTTGTATCCCACCAAAATTGTTAGCAACAACAACATTAACTAATTCTTCTGGAGATGGACCTGAGCCGTGATAAGAAGCTTTTGGTTTGTACGAAAATTGCTGTGCTTCCTACAAACTACCATGGAAGTAATTTTGTTGGTTATCCCATCTATAATTAAATTTTGTATGATCATTCCAAACATAATTATAGGATTGAGAATATGAGTTACAAAAAAATTACTTTGGTCCATGTATTTTTTTAACATACACTAAATAAAAAGTGAAAAGATTACAAAATAATTGAAAAGAAACAAGTTATAAAAATATATATAAAAAACCAATTAAAATCAAGAACAAAAACTAAAGCACGAAACTCCTCGACAATGACACCAAAATTGATGTAACACATCGTAACACTACTTAAAATAACTAAACCTACAACTATAACACTAATGAGTCTAGGTCGATCCCACAAAGTGTGTGTAAAAAGCTTTTGAAATAAAATTAATCGGTGTTTGGGTTATAGGGGGTTTTGTTGATTTTCAAATAAGAAAATAAAATAAAACAAAACTATTGAAAACAAATTAAAGAGAACATTAAAAAATGATGAAAAGTGATGAATACGTTGGGGACCCAGTCATCGGTTCAATCTCGACCTACACACAATTAAACATACTTTAATGAATTGTTATTCTCACACCTCTTCTAGCAATTATTAATAGTAGGTTAACAATAAGCTCTGTTAACCCAGTTTTCCTTATGTCATGTTTAACTAAGAAGAGCTCATTAATTAAATATAGCTATTGAACAACATAGAACAAGCTCTCTATATTTAATTGAACAACTACATTACGAGTTAGGAAAACAGATTAATAAAGGCAGCAACTACACAAGCTCGGGTCAGTTAACCTAGGTTATGTTATCTCTAATGATTAAAAACCATTAGTTGCTATAAATGAAACTCATCATAACAATTACAAATTATATTGAAATTCTAACAATGGGTTCATACATAAAAACAATTAAATAGAGCATTCAATCATTCTTACACAACAACCAAACATTAGACAGAGGATAAAATAATTAAACCCTAAAAAAGAAAGAATAGCAAACACAAAGAGAGAAATGCTTAACTGGGTTCTTTAATATCACCTCTAAATCCTTGTTGGGAAGCTCAACCCTTTATAGGTCTACAAAGGAATGAAGCTTTAATCCTTTTCTTCTTCAAAACCCGAGACTTCACTCTTGAAAGATGATTCCCTAAAAGAAACATGCTTCTTCCATCATAACTTTTCCATTTATATTCAAACTAGGTTTGAGTGAGTTGGCAAAAACTCATGGGCATGAGTGGTTAGCTCATAGCTATGATTGGATTCCTTGAGGATCATGGCTATGAGCAATAATTTCTTGGGCATTACATGGGTGTCATGCCTATGCAAAATTATTCATAGGTGTGACTAATGTGTCATGGCCATGAAAAAATGATGCCTGGTCATAAGGGATGAATGCCTCATATGTTCTTCATTTTATATATTTTCTTGCCTTCTTTTGCTCCAATGCTTCTCCATCTTGCTTCATGAAGACATGTGAGTTTGAGTGTTAAGAAGACGACTCAAATATTATGCTTTCAACTCACTTTAGCTCTTTCTCTTTCGAGTTATACCTAAAACCAAATATAAACTAAAGTAAATGTCTTGAGCATTTCATAACATTAATCACTAAGTGTTATGGAATAAATGTATAGTCAATTAAGCACATATTAGTCCTATCTACTAGTGAAAATTAGAAAATTTCCATTATAGATGTAAGGAACTTTAAAGTTATCTAGGCTCTAAAACTTGTAAGTTCTAGGCTTGATTACATCTTTTACTATAATATGGCCTATCCAACTTTGATATCATGTTTTTGATAGTTTAATTGCTTGAATATTTATTAACATGCTTCATTTTTAAAGATTATGAAATCAAAAAAATTATTCAATTACATCAAATTTTAAAGAAAGTTAGTTTTCATCTCCTTGAAGGTTATATTTTTGTACCCTTAGACTTAGTAATTTTATCTATACAAGGCTCAAGGCTTCAACTTATAAAATAAGATTGAAAGGTGTTTCTCTAGTAGGCATTCTTGGTGTTGTCTGATATGTTCACAATATATTATAGATCTCTTATGTTGAAGTTCCTTTATCGTCTAATTTTTTTTAAAAAACCTTGTAGTAACAATTTGTATGTAACTTTAACTAGTTTATTAGCCTACAAGTATGTAATGAATGTGAAACGATGTTTCATTTATAAATATTTTACAAAACCCTTGAAATTCACGCTATCAAATTGGGTATAGTTGTCTATAATTATTACAAGTAGGAATCCATAACTATTGTCTCTTAGAGATGGCAAAATCAGTCCATCCTTACCCAAAATCAAAGGGACAAGCACGAACTGACTAAGTTTCAAGTTGGACTCAGTCTTGCTGGGGCCACCTAGCCTAGTCTAAATTGGTTCAATGAAAACAAGATCATTTTGGGCCACAACCCTATAGGATTTTGTATGGCCCAAGCTTAACTAGGCTTATAGCAAGGCTTAGCCTATAAGAATGAGGCTTAGGCTCAAATTTTAATTATTGTCGTCGTTATTATTGTTGACATTTTGGGGATGCCTTAAATAGGAATGGGATTGAAAATCAATTAAAATTATTCAATAGAGTCACTAGCCTACCTTATTAATGGAAGATAGATAGAAACATATAGGAAAAGGAATTAAAATGGTCCTAACTAAAAAATTAAAATTGAGGACCAATTATAAAATAGGGAAGTACTAATCACCTTACTTTACCTATCTAAGTAAGTAACTACAATTGAAAAAGGATTTGCAAATTTTGGGATTTTGAAAAAAATATTGCATATAAGTTTTAAGATCATGCTTAAACAACAAAAATAAACCATATAGTAAAATGCCTAAGAGTTTGTGGTTTTACTTAGAGCTTAAAATAAAATGCACAAAGATATTGTAACTTTATCATTAGGCTTTAACTTTAGACAATACTGAATTTCAGTTTAAAAAAGTGTAAGTTTGATTTGTATGAAAATAAAATTTAAACAAAAATGATGAAGTATAAATAAATTGAAATTCTGAATATAATGGAAGGAAATATTGTAAAGTATTTTTATTTTAAAGAGTGACGGGATTTTATAATCAAAAATTGGATTTTTAGAAAAGGTTTGAAGAATTAGGCTACTTACTTGAGAACAAAAATGTTGAGTTTATTCTTATTAGGTAAAAAGCTTTTTGAGCTCTTTAGTAAATAAGGAAATTAAATTAGAATTAAATGTTTTTAGTAACAATGATTTCTAAATGTTTTTAGTAACAATGATTTCTAAGTTCTTAAAAGGATAAAAGACTTGTGTAAAGATTTATATATATATAAATAAAAATTGTATTAGACAACTTACCATCATTGAAAAGTAAGAGCGAGAGCGATGAGCGATGAGTAAGAGAGCGAGAGAGAGTCAAGCTGAGAGACCCATAACTTTTGAGATAACTGGTGAGTATTTGCTCACTCCCCATGGCTTCTTCTACTACTCCTACCCCAACCCGAACTCCTCTTACCCCTTCATCTGTCCATTCACCTAGTTCCCACCAAAAGCCCTCTTTCTCCAACCCTAATCAAACCCAAAACATAAACCCAAACATCACCATCCTTCCCTCGACCAATAATCCATCGCCCAAATCATCCCCTTCCATCATTCGTTCCCAAAACACATCAGCTACAAAAAACCCATTAGATGTAGGTGTATCTGCTATTCAGCAAGAGTCGAAACTAGAAACATCCTCTTACCCCCTTCTGTTTAAAACTTTGGAGAACACCAGATCATAGAAGTTCGTAGTTTTTGAAGTAATGGAGGACTCCTCGGAAGATAAAGCTTTGAGCTACTATCCCCCAGAGGTCAAGGAGGACCAGATCTACATCATTCCCCCACCAAAGTTAGTGAAGAAGGGAGTTGCTCACTTCAGAATAACTTTGATATGATTTTTCATAGGTAAGTGACCTGCTTTTCTTGTAGTTCAGAGAGCTTTAGCAAAATCCTGGGTAGATTTTTGGCTTAAGGAAACTTTAATTATGAGTTTAAACAATTTCTTGTTTCAATTTGACTTAGAGATAGGATTGAATTTGGTTCTGGAAAAGGGTCCTTGGCATATCCAAGGTAAACCCTATTTTTGCAAAAGTGGTGTGTTAATGGGGGGGGAGGGGGGGAAGCAAGAAGAGGTTACCCCGATATGGTCTAGATTTCATAATATACCTATAGAATACTAGAACACAGAAGGGTTGGGACGAACAGCAAGTGTTCTTTCAGAGTTAGAATTATAGAAGGGAAATAATATTTAAAGAAATTAAGATTGAGTACGAATGGAGACCTGATCACCATGTACAGAAGAAGGAATGGGCAACTACAGGGAGGTTGTTTGAGACTGGATTGCAATAAGAGTTGGAGAAAGAGAAGGAGACTATAACAAATAGTTCAAATCAAAAAAGAAAGGAGCAAGATTTATTCTCAAAAAAGATAATTCAAAGAAACAAGGAGATTAGAATTTTTGAGATTCAAATTGAGCTAAGAAGGGTCAAGGATCTCAACAGAGGCATCATATTTCAGAGATGGAAGTACAATGTGATAAGAAAGCTAGTACTTGTAGTAGCCCTATCCAATTAAGCAAGGATCAACAGAAGAAAGATGAATTGAGTGGAGACTTTGAGGATCCAAACCTTCTTGCTGTGAATCAAGAAGGTACAATTCCTTCCTCTCCTATTTCTAAATTGGTTCCTAATAGTGATACTTAGAGTCCTAGTCCTAAGGGAGGAGCAGAGGGGGATTTTACTGTGAGAAAAAGTAGGAAATCTAGGAGGAAACAGAAGTAGGAGTCTTTTCTGGTTTTGTCTGGGTTATGGATTTAATTTTTTGGAATGTTAAGGAGAAATTAACTGTGAATGCTTGTCTTAAGAGATTATTTGTGTCTTGTGATTGTTTGATTGAATCTAATGTTTGCTCCTTGTTGTTTCCTAGATGGCTTTCTTACAGTAATGTAGATCATGCTTCAAATGCTAGGATAGTGTTAGTTTGGAACCTCGATTGCATCTTATGTTCTATTCTAAGCACTATTGATCAACTGATTCACTTAAAGGTGACTCCTATAAATAATTCTTCTTCTTTCTTTATGACATATGTTTATGGGTCGAATAACCTCAATCATAGGAAGAATCTGTGGTCTGATTTGTCTAATATCAACCTCACTATTGGTAATATACCTTAGATTCTAGCGGGGATTTTAATGCAATTCTGTTCTCTCATAAGGTTGAACCTATAAGTCCCTCAGCAATGTATGGAATGAGTGACTTTAGGAAGTGTGTAGAGGACTGTGCTTTGTTTGATTTAAATTTTAGTGGTCCAAGTTTTACTTGGAGCAACAAGTAATGTGGAGATTCCTTTATTGTTAGGAAGCTAGATAGAACTCTTATTAATTGGGCCTAAAGCTCTAGGTTTCCCAGTTCTCATAGGTTCATTCATAACCCAAACATCTCAGATCATTATCCAATAGTGGTTAGGTCTTTAGCAAACCTGTAGAAGAGATTCTCTCCTTTCAGGTTTTCAAACTTTCTAGTCTCTTAACCTAATTTCCTTCAGACAGTAGATGATCTATCACAAACAATTAGTTGAGTGCAACTATCTAGGTTACTCACAAATTACTCCCAAAGCTAATTCCTGGAAGTTCTGGAAACATCTAGATGTTGACATTGCAAATGCTCCTGTATAATATACAATACATACACATGTCACAATTTTGAACAATTTCATAGTATTCCTTGATGCACATTTATGTATATCAAGTATGCACAATACATGTTCATGACAATCTCAAGTATTTTTCCATTATTCTTGTTGCAAAATCCATCCAATATCAAAACTCACTTAAGCATAATTTCCACGTAGGGTTTATACCTCAAATAAACACTTTGAATCTAATTTCATAATCCGATGAATCATTTTAGATTTTTCCAAAAACTGACTTTCGGGTCTACTGGTCTTGATCATTTAGACAATGCAAATGAAGTAATTTGGCAATACTTTCTTCTAGAAAAATTTTCTCCTATCTCTTAAGTTACTAATGACACCAAGATTGTTTAATTAGGTTCAGTAATGTGAAAGTTATACCCCAAACATTTTTAGACTGTTCTTATACTGGAACAGTGCCCTGTACTCAACTTCCATCCAGAAATTGAAATTCTCAGAGATTGAATTAAAATTCAATTTCTTCAGAAAATTTGTATTCCCAAGTCTCTAATTGAGTCCAAATAAAAAATTATTCCTTTTGGATAACTACAGAACAAGATATTGTCAAAATACCAAAGGGTGTTTAAGTTATGTAAGAAAGTTGGCTGCGACGAACTTTTGTCAAGAAGAAATCCTCGTGAAAAATCCTGCAAGTTAATCGTGGCAAAGCTAGGAGTTAGCTACAATGAACTTTTCTTAAGAGGAAATCCTCATAAAAATCCTTACCGATGAACTCTGTAAGGGCATATAATATTATAAATCACTGACATATATTCCCAAAAGGATTTAAATACATCTTTGAACTCATATACAGCTATGTATATATCAATATACAATAGTATCTCCAAGTACATAACAATACAAAAGAAAAAATCAAAGAGTTCGGTGTTAAATTGATCATTCTTAAAATAAACTATCTAATATGCTTAACCTAATTCAGTGAAATTCTTCTTCTTTGAAAGAAGAATTCTTGCTACTATCAACTATACTATTCACGTAACCTTTATCAATCAGTTGTTATCATCATTGCATTATCAGCCATTCTTAATACATCAAGAAGACCAATTTCTATCATTCCTTACAAGGTCATAACATTCTAATTACTAAAACTCGATGAAGTAGTAGATATGATTATTGTCGCATATGCTTAGGAGTGTACCATCAAGGTCCTCCCATTCTATCCAAAGATTGTTTCCGATAGATCACCAATTATCTTACAATAGTAATACTTTGATCTCAATTGATTATAAACAATATTTCTCTCTTTGTCCTTACCCATGATCGGTGTATCCTTGCCACAATTGTGATAGAAACCTAATTTTGCCAGGTCATCATCGTGTCCTGCACTTTCTTTCTCACATTAACACATGTACTAACATCAAATATACTTCAATTTTCCAGAATTACCTCTTTTAGTACTACATCATGTCACAATTCAACTACCATATTGAGTGCATTAGCTCTTCACATTTGATTCTTCGTTTTTTTTTTCATTCTTACATAAAATCCTATCTTATATGCATTTCTAACTTTCTCCTTACCACACATCATTCATCTCTTGTAAAGTCAATTATGTCTATTTCATTCCCCTTTTGTTCTTTCCTTATTTCTATCTTATTGTCCTATTGTCACTCATTTTATCTTTCATATGTATATCCTCAATCACTTCAGAATTATAGAGGCATATCCATTATGAAGTTCTAGTCTCAATTTCATAAACATATTCTTATACTGAATCATAAACTCTTATCACAATAATCACACAACCATTCTATGTCCAAATTCAACCTTTCAAGGTCATGGAAAAATTTATTTTCTTTCAACTTGGCTTGTACACTTTAATCTTATCAATTCTACTTATATCTTTATTTTCCTTAAACAATTCACAACAATGCATTCATATTTAGTTTACGTTCGAGGATATATCGTCACAGTACAGTATTGACAGCATATTCATAATACATTTACCAATACAAGTGTGTTGAACCTTTATTTGTCATATCTAACCATAGACTATTTCTCATTTCTATATATCCACAAACTTTCATTATTTCCACTTTCTAACAAATCATCATACTTCTAACTAATTTCTATCAGCTCAAACTCTTAACAAATGCTCATGCGTACGATTCATGTAAATGCAACTCAGGCTGGGGATCAGTTGCTACTGCATGCTAAGACATGTCTAAAATGTATTTAATTTAACACATATTTCAAAAAAAGCCCATGTAAGACACTAAATCTAGGCTCTGATATCAAACTGTAGCACCCCACTCCTGCAAGACACGTACCTGACATCCTGAGTGATATCCGAGTACATACCCCTTGAGGGTGGCATGCTAGAACAGTTAAACACTTAAATCTCAGTACAGATTTTTCAAAAAGTAGCATAAGTGTATGCAGAAATCAATAAACAAATCAGGCTTGTTTCATTTCATAACATTTTCGTTTATAACATTACACAAAACACCGAAATTTTAGTTTCCCCTTGGGCCCATTACAAAGATAAAACACTTATAAACATAATAGCATTACACTTCAAAATCATTTACTAACATTTCCATTTTGGAAAGTTGTTACAAAACAGAATTATTTACATACATATGATACAATCATTACAGAAAACACAATTTGATATAAACATAAGAAATAAAAATGCAGATGCGAACTCATCTCGATCTCAATCTCTTACTTGCATACAATGGCTACACTCTCATTAGCCTAGCAGGGTAACCCTTCGAAGCCCGAAAAATATTGCAAATTTTGGGTGAGTTTTGCAAGCTTAATAAGTGATCATCCTCGATGGCTTACTCAATCACAAAACATGTATTGATCATGCAATCACTTAATTATCATAATCAAATAGCATCACATATCATTTCAATCACTTATTTCATAATTCACATTAAACACATATCATATTTAGAAATCGGTTAAATATTTAAATCATACTTTCGTATGCATATGCAGTGCCTATGAGACTCATTTTCAATTTGTTACTTTGTTGTGATTGAGTGTCTTTTTCAATGGCCTATATCCCTTAGTGGATACCGGGCTCCCCATATCCCTTATGGATACCGAGCTATATCAGATAATGTCCCATTTTCCTTAATAGATACTGTGTACATTCACAACTAAGCCTGAGGCTCTAATCACAGTACAAGCTTTAAGCTCTTTTTCACTGACGACTCTGGTCACAACTGCCCTTATATTTCATGCATTCATATAATGGAATGCATCAATCACATATGATCATTCAATCACTTTCACATATCATCGAACCTAAGTTTGACATTCACATTAAAGTTGAGAATCACTTTTTCAATCATATGCATATTTTCATTTTTCTTTGAAACTAGGTCCAGCATTTAACAATCAAGTTATGCATCACATATTTCATCAAATTCACATTCAATTAGCACTTCTCATGATTTCCATATGCATCAAACTCCTTAAACATTCAATATCCGGAATAAGTACAATCACATTCACATTGCATAATTAGTCAATACATAATATAAATAGAACAATCAGTAAGTAAGCCCATCTAGGTCGACTCACAATATGCTCCAGATTAGCGTTAGCTTCCGTGATCTGGAAACTTCGAAATGCAAATGTTTATCCTGAACATCAAAATTATGCAATACACACATTGCACACAGGCATTAATAACCTTGCATAACTATAAGCATTCATTTATGCACACATATGTATATGAAACATGTAGAACATATGTTCATGACAATCCTGGGTATCTTTCCATTATTCTTGTCACATTATCTGTCTTATATTAAAACTCACCTAAGTAAAATTTGTACCTAGGGTTTATACCTCAAGTAAACACTTTGAATCTAATTTCGTAACCCAAATGAATCATTTTAGAATTTTCTCCAAACACTGACTTTCACGTATACTATTCCTGATCATAAATGTTGGATCCCGATTTTGGAACCCAAACTCGGAACCATAAACCAAAAAATAAAGTGGCGGAAACGAGAGAACGAATTATAAAGCAAAAATCAAAGTGAGCAAAAACCAAAGAAATCAAATTGGATCAAAAAGCAAAGGAATTGAAAGCACGTGCAGAACCAAAAGAATCGAAAGGCTGTAATCAAACTTAAGGTCAAATTCTAACATCTGAAAATGCATACTTTAGAAAACAAACAAATGCGTTGAAAAACTACAAAGACGATCCGATCTACCTCAATTCGCTTAGACAATTGAGTCTAATCCAAAATCAAATTGGTATAATTTTTTTAAAATAAAAAACTTCAATCAAAGTGACTTTAATATCCAATTGAAATCATTCACACTCAAACTCAATTTATTTGCTTCTTCATAATCAGTCATAACTCATCATTTGCAAGTCTTATTTTATTATTTTATTTTTTTTCCATAAAGCATCTCACACACATATCTATATACTATCAATTCATAAAAAAAGAGCACTTCAATATTTCAGATCAATTATCACAATTCATCGGACCTCCTGTCCGGAATCCAAACACAATCAATCACATTCATATTTCAATTCTATACACAAATCCATATCTCAATCCC
>JANIJH010000008.1:53361293-53372706 GCA_024520975.1 Erythroxylum areolatum | reverse complement strand
TTTGCAAGACACTCTAATGTCTTTCATTTTACTCTTTTCTTCTCTTCTACGTGACTTTCTCCATTGTCTTCAAGCTTCTTCTTCTTCTTCATTTCATTTTGTTGACAACCTTTACCAAAATTGAACCTAGCTCCCTCATCTTTCACTTGCTACTCCCACCATGTCACCTTCTTCATTTCCATAAGAAAACCCAAACCTTCCAACCTTCAAGATGACGATCATGGGTTGTGTGTGAAGCTAGGGTTGAGTGAGATTTTGAAGATTTTAGAGCTAAATCAAGTAACTAGTTTGTTAATCTTCATGGGTATTGTTAAATGAAACTAGAATGATGAGAAATGTAAGATTGATGACTTGATTATGTGAATTTTTATGTGTGTGTCATGGATGATGAAAAGCTTATGTAAATGTCTTGTTCTTGTATATGTATGATAGGTGAGGTAGAATGATCTTCTTAAAAGGGTTAGAATGAGTGCAAAAAAATCAATGATGAATGGGTAAATGTATATGCTCTATTTTTGGTTAATGATCAAATATATATCATGAATTGTTTGGGAATGATATTGAGTTGAAATGGAGTTGATAATGAAGAGTAAATGAAGTAGAAAGGGTGACCTTTGTACAAGATGTGTTAGGAGTAGGACGTTGGATGTTGTAAAATTTGGAAAATGTATCAGTAACTTGTTCATTGATTGTGCTTCTGTGAAAGTTCGCCATGGCCACCTCCTTGGTTTGCCGTAACCAACTTGTAGGATTTCACGAGAAATTTCACTCTCGAGAAAAGTTTGTCGCAGCCAACTTTCCTATACAATTTAAACATGCTTTAGTATTTTCACAATATCTTGTTCTATAGTTATCCAAATGGAATAATTTTTTATTTTGAGTCAACTAAAGTCATAAGGCTACAAATTGTCTGAAGAAATTGAATTTTAATTCAATCTCTAAGAATTTCAATTTCTGGATGGAAGTTGAGTATAGGGCATTATTTTAGTATAAGAACAATCCAAAAATGTTTAGGGTATAAATTTTAGATTACTGAACCTAACTGAATGATCTTGATATCATTAGAAATTTACGAGATAGGAGAACAATTTTCTAGAAGAAAGTATTGCTAAAATACTTCGTTTGCATTGTCGAAAAGATCAAGACTAGTAGATCCAAAAGTCAGTTTTTGGAAAATTTTGAAATGATTCATTGGGTTATGAAATTAGATTCAAAGTGTTTATTTGAGGTATAAACCCTACGTACAAATGATACTTAAGTGAGTTTTGATATTAGATTGATTTTGTGACGAAAATAATGGAAAAAATACCGAGGATTGTCATGAACATGAATTATGCATATTTCATATACATAAATGTGCATTAAGGAATATTTATGAAATTATGTAAAATAATGATATGTGTATTTATTGTATATTATAGAGGAACGTTTGGAATGTCAACATCCAAACATTGTCAGAACTTTCAGGCATTAGCTTTGGCAGCAATCTGTGAGTAACCTAGACGGTTTCGCTCAATTAATTGTTTGTGATAAATTATATTTTAAATTAGCTTATGAATGTGATTTGATTGTGTTGATGTCAGACAATGAAGGTTCGAGACTTGAATCATGAATGTGATATTGAAGTGCTACTTGTATGTGAATGTGATGAACTAAATGCTTCTTGATATGATTGATTGATTATGAGAGATCCATTCTATACATGAATGCATGAATCAAATAATGAGAGTTATGACCTAAGTAGCTATTGAAAACGAGCTTAAAGCTCGAAATGTGATTAAGAGCCAAAGGCTCACTATGTAAAATGAGTCCTGTATCCCCAACAGATACGGAACAATATAAATGAGCCCGGTATCTACAATGAATACGGGACAGTTTAGGCACTCGGTTATAACAACGTAATAATGGGAAAAGAGTCACATGAGCACTTCATATACATTTTAATAAGTATGTTTGATTGCTTGAAATGTAAATTTGTCTTACCCTTAAGTGAGAATGTGATATACGATAATTTATGCAAAATGAAAAGATGTGGATTATATGTTATATGTGTGATGTGTTGCATGAATTGAGTGAATCATCAATGATGGTTACCTCATTGAGTTCGCAAAATTTACCAAAATTGCAACTTTGATTTTTCAGGACCGAGAGAGGACTTTAGCTACTGAGAGATGCTGTAAGAAACATAGTCTTGTACTTTTGAAGAAAAAGAAGAAATGGCTCAAAAGTCGGTCAGCGGGGATTGGAAAGATTAGATAGATTTTTGTGTAATTACCTCTTTCATATAGCATATTTGGTATTAGGATATGATGATGTACATATTCAGATGATATCGAAAACTGTCAATGTAAATATTTGGTTTTTATGAAATGAAAGGGGGAATTTGGGTTTTAAATTATGGTGTTTTTCATTATGATGTCTTAAAAGAAAATAAAGAATGATGATGCCATGCTAAGTGAATGTTATGATTGAACGTAGCGCACCATTATCACAGGTTATGTACTGGAATGCCTTTAGGGAATTCCAGTTCGTACTCTATGGTAGTGGGGGTGTTAAAACCAACCTCAAGTGCTCTGAATGTTCCTCTATATTCTTCGAGTACACCAAAATATCATCTATGAATACAATCATAAAATGATCTAAGTAACGTTGGAACACTTTATTCATCAATGCCATAAAAGTTATTGGAGCATTTGTCAACCTAAAATGTATCACCAAAAACTTGAAGTGCCCATATCTGGTCCTAAATATGCACTCTTTGGTACATTAGCTTCTATTATCCTTAACTGATGGTACCCTGATCTTAAATCCAGCTTAGTAAACACCTGATCTCCTTGTAACTGATCAAGTAAATCATCTATCCTTAGTAAAGGATACTTATTCTTCACTGTTACTCGATTTAGCTGTCTATAGTCAATACACAATCTCAAAGTCTCATCCTTCCTCTTTATAAACAACACTAGAGCACCCCAAGGTGACACACTAGGTTTGATGAAACCTTTATTCAACAACTCTTACAATTGGTTCTTAAGTTCCTTAAGTTCCACAGGTGCGATCCTATAAGGAGGAATCATTATAGGAGCAATACCTGGAACTAAGCCAATCATAAACTTTGTTTCCCTGTCTGGGGGTAATCTTGACAATTCAGTGGGAAACACATTCGAAAATCCCTAATAACAGGAATATCTCATACTACCTGCTCAATTCGGGTATCAGTTACATAGGCTAAATAAACCTCACATCCACTTTGAATCAGTCTGAGAACACTCATTGAGGAAATCAACCTAGCTGGCACTGCTTGCCTAATATCTCAAAATATAACCCTTGGTTGATTAGAAGATTCAATAGCCACTTCCTTAGTATAACAATTCATTACAGCTTTATATGCAGTAAGTCAGTCCATACCTAGGATGAGATATATCTCCTTTAACTGCAATACTATCAAGTTAGCTTCTAACTCTGCCTGATCAATCCGAGTGACCCTTTACAGACTTCCCCACTCACTATAGTACTTCCCACTGGAGTACTCACCTTTAAGCCAAATTTCAACATCTCTCCCTCACAATGCAGTTTAGATGCCAAATGTGGTGTGATGAATGAATATGTAGATTCTAGATCTAACAATGCAAATGCCTCAAATTGAAAGACATGTAGCACACTTGCAACAATATCTAGGGAGTTCTGTGCCTCCTGTCTGGTGATAGAAAAGATCTTGGTCTGAGACTACAGCTAGTTACTCCACATCTCAGTCCTAACATTAGGACTTGCTGAACTAGTTCTGTCTCTACCTCTACCTCTCTGTCCTACTCCACTAGCTCTACTTTGCTAGACAGCAGTCTCAGTTACCGATCCTCCACTCGTTTTAGACTGTGCTCCCACAGTCGCGGGGACAGTCTCTAAGCTGATGCTTAAGAGAGCCACAATGTAAATAAGCTCCCGTTAATCTCCAACATTCCTTACCATGTTTCTTTTCACAGTGCTCACAACTAGGCATCTACCTCTTCATTATGAACTCCTACCTATACTCTCCTTGACCATCTTTCAATAACAGTTCAATTTGGATTAAGGCAGCCCTCATCTTAGTAAAGCTACTCAGATTAGTGATGGCCAACCTTGTTCTGATCTCCATATTCAGTCCATCCTTAAATCACCTACACTTATCCTCCTCAGTCAAAATCTAAGTAGAAGCATATCCCATTAACTCATTAAACCTCACCTCATACTCGACTACAATAAGACTTCCCTACTTCAGATCTAGGAACTCTTTCATCTTACTATCTAGGTAAATCTTGAGCATATAATTCTCCTAAAAAATCATCAGGAAGTCTTCCCATGTCAGTTGATAAGGTCGGGCAGAACTGCAGGAACAATCTTCCACCACTGATAAGCTGCACCTTACAATAGTGAGACTGCATAATCAAAACTTTCATCAAAATCGCAGTCCATCTGGTCAAATACTCGCTCTGTTATTTCTAACCATCCCTCTGCCTCTGTAGGGTCTATACTTCCATAGAATTCCACACCCCCTGCTTCCTAAGTTTATCATACCTCCTCTCTCTCCTCTTAGGAATTCTCAAAGGCATTTGTACAAACTGAGGTACCAGAGACTCTCTATTGGCTCATATGGACTCAAGTTCAGCTGACTCTGTGACTCGATCTCTTATAGCAAATGACCTATAATAAATAATAAAGGTGATCACTATATGAGTCTCTCACTTTATATCATGTATAAATACTCTTATATGTCCTAAAGATGCTAAACCATGCTCTGATGCCAAAATTGTAACAGCCCAGACCATCTGCCCACAGATATTATCTACTTTAGGTTGCTTATCAGGCCAAGGCCTTCACAGTTTTGCTATTCCTGCACCTAAGAAAACGCATCCATAGGGAAGAGGTATCTATACCCTATAATGTGTACTTTGTTCTCCTCTCCAACTGATGTGAGATCTCACAAGTGTACTCTTCTTTGATTGTTAAATCTGCAGTTGTCTACTATTTGGAACTCTTCCAATTGATTGCTCCACCATTCAATGTGAAAATATATCTGGATTAGGATTTGGAGTCATCCCTGTCGAATTGGAAACTGGCATCTGTATACCTACTTACAATAAGATCTCCTTCTCTATATACCAAGAATATATCCTTAGTTCTTCTCAAGTACTTAAAGATATTCTTGACAGCAACCCAATGACCCTCACTAGGATCCGATTGGTATCTGCTCATAACAATTAAATCATATGATACATTGGGTCTTATACATAACATAGCATATATGATTGATCCTATAACCGAAGCATAAGGGATCAAATTCATGTGAGTCCTCTCATATTATGTCTTTGGACACTTAGATTTTGAGAGTGTAATCCCTTATGTCATGAGAAGATAACCTCTCTTGGACTGCTCTATGTTAAATCTCTTTAGCGTCTTGTCTATGTATGTAGATTGAAAAAGACCAAGCAACTTCTTAGATCTATCTCTATAGATTCTTATCCCAAAAATATAAGTTGCTTCTCCAAGGTCTTTTATAGAGAAATTCTTGGACAACCAAATATTGACTGATTATAAAGCTGAGACATTGTTTCCTATTAGTAGTATGTCATCTACGTACAACACAAAGAATACGATTGTACTCCCACTGACCTTCTTATACACATAAGGTTCATTTGGTAAAAATATGATCAATTATGCATTTATCAAACATCCTCAAACTTAAGCTTTTATTTGTCCTTAAGCAAACCATAATCAAAATTATAAATCTTATAACATCCATTCTTCATTAATCTTGATATGTCCATTAACACTATAAATCAACATATCCTATAAAACAAATTTACATACAATCAAAGGCAAGTTATCCTAAAATTAACTTCCTAGGTCAATATTAATAGTAATCATATCAATAATCGCGTTGAAATTAAAAGTATAAACCTTTACGCCCTTGCCAAGATTTCACTCAAGGCACTCAAGTGTCTAAGGTGAAAAGTATCAAAACTCTCAATTAATGTATAGTAGAACTTTTTACCACAAGCTTTAATATTATCACTTCTTTACCATTTATGCGTAAACTAGAAACAAAAATCAAAAGATCTTATTAGGGTTGTAATGATGCTTAGGTAAGGTATAATTAGGATAATAAAATGGTTGAATTGAAGGAAATTTACTAAAAGAAATTACATGAAACTTCATATAAATATACAAGTCCTCTTATTATGACTCCATTGTTACCATATTCACAATCTATATTATGCTATTTTTTTAATCAACCAAAACATAATTTTGAGCATTTAGTACCACAATTAAAGAAATCGTAGACCTTCAAGACTTTCAGGTTTCAAACAAGCACGTATTGTAAATATCCTTCAAAAGAATTAAAAAGGCTTCAAAGAAATTGGGATAAAGGTTAATATATGGGTATAATTAATGAAAAAGGCTAAGGCTCAACTTGGTGATTCTTAAAGGTAAATTTAAGGTAAAGTAGTTATCAAAGAAATAGGATAAAATAAATTGTTGAACCTAAGTGCCTTTACCACTTCAATGCTTCTAATTTAACAAATATGGTCTCCATATGTATAATAAAATCATGTTTTAGAATTGTTTAATTATGCATGATAACACATATGAAAGAAATGAATGAACTTAAAAATTTTAAAATTTTCTCTCTTAGGCTTAAAAGCTCATGAAAAATATAGGTATATATGTGTATAAATAACATGCAATTTTCATTCAATTTGATTATTTCAACAAATACTAAAAATTATGACTTATAAAAGCAATTTTATTCTACTTATCATCCTTTTGCATACTAATTCAAATCAATACTCCATAATGAAATATAGTATTGGTGGATAGAATTCAATTAAGTCATAATATCAATTAACAAAAATTTAAAATCAAGATTATGATAAAATTAAATAAATCATTAAAATTTATTAACTCCTTCGTCACACTTAAAGTTGTTCATTTTCTTTAATTCATATAATATAAGCATTTAAAAATAAGTGAGAGGGTTAAGTTGATACTTTCCTGAATAAGATGATTTTCTAAATTCTTATCCATCGAATCCTAGATTACATCCTTGTAAAATCTAAAGAAAAAGGGATAAAAAGAATATGAAAATAAAAAGAAATATAAAAAACAATAACATTAGTGTTTAAACAAAAAAAGGAATAAGAAAATTACATAATTAAATAGGAAAAGAAAAGAAAAATGCATAATTAAAAAAGAAAAGAAAAATGCATATGTCAGATGATGGGGATTGGAAAGTAATGCCCTGATGGTATGCCATCACCAAGAGTAAATCTTTATCCATCCAATTGAGGTCTCGATCCCACATCTGCTTCACAGCTCTACCTACTTCTTTCCATCTAAGCTATCACCGATCCTCTGGTGTAATCCCACCAGTCTGAAATGACGATGACTATGGCTATAGTGGCTCCTCCCCATCTCCACCCTCTGCTGCTTACTTTTCAGGGTATCAAATGAGTCTGTATATTTCACCTATGGGTCCTCGATACTAACGTACCATGTACATGTGTTTCATCACTACTAGATTAATTACTTCCATGGTCGTCATTTCCCACATCGATGGTAACTAATCAAATAAACCCATTCGTTGCGCTAATCTAGTCCCTTAAGGTCTAACATAAAATGTGCTAACCTTTTTGTCACTAAGCTGACATCGAATAAATTGGAGAAGTGTATGCCCTAGGTAAATTGGTGTCTACTCGCTCATTCTCCAAAGTTAATAGACATCTAAGCTCCCAACGAATCCCCAAATATCTCCTTGACCACTCAAAGTGTGGCTCAAAATACTGTGGATGTATCTAAACACTAGAGTCTATAGTGTAGAAGCCTTTGACTTGCTCAAATCATAGTTATCTTCAATGTTGATCCTACTCTAGAAGTGTCACAGAGACAAACCATAAGAAAGATTAGTCTATAGTGCTAGGTACTCCGGTTTCCCCACATACTCTTAGTCATACAGACCCATAGTGATGGAGAACTCTATATAGCTCATTTGATACATTCCACGGCGAAAGTCCGGCTTCGCCGCGACAAAGTCCCCAGATCAAATCCAGGAACCTCTCGGGAAAAATACGCTGCAGCCAAAGTCAGGCTTCACCGTGGAAAAATTACCAAGAATTAAATAAAATTACCTTTAGGGAAAGGTTCGCTGCGGCCAAAGTCACACCTTCGCCGCGGCGAAACCTTTCGATTCACAACCCAAAACCCAACATCCAACACTAATATACAATTCTATTTCCAACCACAATAATTAACAACTTAAGCAAAAGATACAATTGCACATACACAAAAAAAAAAAACTTCTTCAATTCTTAATCTCATTACTAAAACAAATAGAGTTTGAACAAAGCTTTAGTTACATATCAACACTACATCATTAGTTTAATACAAAATACATATGGATACTTATGTTCAATTTGCTGCTAAAGCTACTCAAAAGTAATTTAACTAACTTCATTACTAAATGTAGCTATCTCGGAGTTTCCAAATCCTTGCAAGGATCGCTAACCTTCTCATCTGCACATGAGGAGTGACAAATAATGGGTTGAGCTACAAGCTCAGTGGCTAATATCTTTATAGCCATCGATAATGAGCCATACAATTAAGCATATATGTATATATATATCTCTACATTTATATCTCAATCTAATCTAGAAATTCAGTCATCAACAGTTCAAACTCAATCATTCATAGTTAAGGAAGTCATCACATAAAACATAGCTTATACATTTAACCACCAACACATGACACTCAATTATGCACCATACTTGACAATTCAAAGATGCAATGCACAAACAAATAACTCGAGAGTCCCATCGGTTGAAATGGAGAAACTGAAGTTTACACCATGAACAAAATGAGTCCGCTTCTTAGGATGTCATATGCCACAAGCAGGTAGTCGGGAGAAGGCTTAGTTAACGTGCACATGACGAACGAAATGGTTTCTCTCTTGCCCAAAAAAAGCAATTCTATGCTAAATTCAATTCATCACATATATTCATACTTTCGTTCATCTCATGCTTTTCCTCTTTTTCGAATATACAAAATGTCATAACATTTTTCATGGCATGACATGATAATACATCATAATGCAATTTCTGTCATTCACAACAATTCAAATTCAAGCAATTAAGCATAGGTACATAAATGTAAACAAATTACCAATCTCAACAATAACTATAAATATATTACCTACCTAGATTACTTGGAAAATCCAAGTTCAATTGTGCCTTTCCTCTTGCTCTTCGGTAAGATTTTCTTGGTTTCCTAAAACAAACCAATTCTCATTCAACCCAACATTCAAATGGAAATGCATAAGCTTCAATAATCAAGAATAAATAAAATTTAGCTTAAACTTAACCTACCTATAGTCCATCTAGGTTAGAAAACTAAAACCTAGTTTAGAATCCATGAAAAATCAAAATGGTTTCTCTTCTTTCTTCCAACACAAACCTATTTCTCTCTCTGATCCCTTTTGTTTTTCTAACAAAGAAAGAAGAAAGATGAAACTTACCTAATGCAAGTTGATTTCTCTTCTTTCTTCATCTTTCTCCTAGCTACCACTATCTTCTTCTTCTTCTTTCTTTCTTCCCCACGTTTTTCTCTATTCTCTTCTTTCTTCTCACGATTTTCTTCCCTCTCTTCTTATTCAAGACCATATTTTGGTCTTGTCCTTCCCATTTTACCCTCCTTATTTAATGAAATGTCCATTAGCTCCCTTAGTCTATTAAACACCACACTATAATCTAACTTTATTCTAACATTTCTATTCTAAGTTCTAATTTCTACTTTGCTTTCTAAATTAATGACTAAATTCCATAAATAAATAAATAAATAAATAAATAAAAATTGCGGTCCAACAATGCCCCTATATGACCATTTAAATAACCTCCTAGAATAACTTTCTCATTAGTAAGGATCTGTTGAATTACCTCATCTAACTCCCCCTAGATTTGACATTTTTGTTTTTCTTCCAAACCTTGAGGTGCACATGCACACACTATATTGATAACAACACTGCTCACCACAATCTTAACAGTTATAATCCAAAACACAAATTATGCAACTAAAATCTCTTACCATGACCTATGGTTCCTTTATGTTGCCTTTTAACCTCAACATTTTATTCCATAACCTAGATTTTTAAAATGAAAAATTATATGCATATATGAAGGTAAAATATGAATTGCCTATGCCTTCAATACTTACCCTCATGTGGATTAGTTGAAACTTGAAATCCCTTAATGAATTCAAGATTGTAAGCAATCACAATACACCTTAGATGATGATCAACATGATTGGTTATCATAGAAATTTTCGTTTTAAAGTACCAAAGTTTGAAGCAGTTTTCAAAACCTAATTTAGTTTCTAAAAGGCCAAACAACATTAGCTTTATTAGACTCATATAATCAAACACCATTTTTTGCCTCTTGGGATCATCCATACCCCTCACATTCGATACACATATAGACTTTATTAAAGGGAATGTTTTGAG
This sequence comes from Erythroxylum areolatum, assembly GCA_024520975.1. NCBI lineage: Eukaryota > Viridiplantae > Streptophyta > Magnoliopsida > Malpighiales > Erythroxylaceae > Erythroxylum > Erythroxylum areolatum. Next base: position 53,362,184 of record JANIJH010000008.1, on the reverse strand, counting down.
AGCCTGTTCATAGTCTTTTGACTAGGTTTTCTTCTCTTCACCACTTAAAAGCTATCATTAACCTCAACTAAAGATTGCACATTGTAACCATAATCAGCTACTCCATAATTTCCCTCTTTCTTCTTATCTTGGAAAGTGTTTAGTAGGAGATTAGAACTAGAGGGAATATCATTTTTTTTGCCCAAAGAACTCTCCATTGAAGGAGAGGAAGCTAGAAATGATTTGGTGTCAACAACTGGGACAATAATAGATGATGGAGGTGCGTCATTCATATTAATAAAATTGTCCCTATTTTGATTCACCAATTTATGTGGGATAAAAGTAGCCAAGCTACCATGATTCATTAGCTCATCATAGAATCTAGTTTTAAGAGTGTTATCCTATTGAATCTTAAGCTTGCCCTTATTAGACTAACAATGGACACCATTGATTAAAAACCATGACATTTTCACAGATTCAAAGTATCATCATTTTTCATCATATGTATATCAATTTCATCCAAAAGCACCTTGTCTAAATCCACACTTATGCATAACCTAGTATAACCTACCTTGGTCTTACTTGAAGTGGCATCATCCATGCAAATTAGATTGCCTAGAAAGCTTACCAATAAGCTTAATCCCTTAGTAGACCAATAATCTAAAGGTATTTTGTTAGAATTCACAAGAAAGAGATTTGCTTTTTCTTTATAGCTTTCAATTTAATCTTTGTTTCCACATTTACTAGAATATAGGCAATTTTTTAAAGTGCCAAAGGCCTTTTTCTATAATATATAATGTTGGAACCTGATCTTTTAGTGAAATTTCGAAATAGTAAATGAAATTGAATGAGTGTTTTTGTATATGTATTATGTTATAGATGAAATTGTGCTTTAAGAAAATTAATGAGAAA
>JANIJH010000008.1:53337449-53356509 GCA_024520975.1 Erythroxylum areolatum | reverse complement strand
AGGTTATTATTTTATCCCATTGGCCTAAGTCGGGACCGGAGAAAATTATTATTTAATCGAGGTTATTAATTTATCGAGGTTTTACTGTATGATAAAATGAATGATAATTTCTGTTTTGATTTTGATGCATGAAAGACCATAAATTGTGAGCTACCAAATGAATGAATTGAATTGGAATTGGATATGGAATTAATGAGGAAATGACATAGAGTTAAGGTATAATTGAGGTACAAGTAATGGACTATGATGAAGATGTATTGAATTTGGTATGAAGATGTTACAAGTTGGAAAAAATTTGAAGGACAAGCTGGAAAAAAATTGAAGGAAAATGATGGAAAACTTTCAACTCACTCATCCCATGATCGTGAGAGCTACATTAGCTCCTTCCCATAATCGTGGGCAATGCTTTGAAGTGAAAAAAAATGTGCTTTGTGTGATGGTTAAACCATATAAGGGTAAGTTGCATTATTTTGGAGCATTAAGACATGATTAGGGTTTGAAATGAACCTAGAAAGTTGCTTAATTAAGTGATTAAATGTTTGATAAGTTTAAGTTGTTAATTGAGGTTATAAATTAAGGAATGGATTATTTGATATCAATTTATATGAATTTGGGAAGTATGAGTTGTTAATAGTATAAAGATGTTCTTATGAATGCAAATATAATCCAAAGGACGTAAATAATGAAATAGATATGATTGAATGAGAATTGTGAAATTGTGTGAATATATAATGCTAGGAAAGGATTGATGAATGTATGATTGATGAATTGAGGGTAACCAAACTTTCTTAAGGCATAAATCTAATTGCAAACTAGATTTATACAAGCTATGATGAATGAATGATCAAGACTTGTGAATAAGAATATATACCAGGGATAGTCAATTAAGCATGCATTGAACATAACACATATACATATGTATGATTGAGTACTCATTTGAGTAAACAAGTTAATAATGTGCAATTATGTGTGTATTTCATGATAGAGAAGTATAAATAGAACGACATCATCCAGACATTGTCGGATCATCAAGGCAATAGCTATCTGGAGTATGTTGTGAGTTAACCTAGATGTTTCCTCACTATGTTTGAATTATTTTTGATTACCTTGCATATATTGAACTGTCTTGATATGATTGTGATATTCCAGATATTGGTAGTTTGAGGAGTTTGATATTTGGGATTGAATTGGAAGTATTTTCAAATTTAATATGCAATATGAAATGTGTTCTCAACTGTATGTTGAATGTCGGACTCAAATTCGATGAATATGCTAAATGACTGTGCACACTAAATGAAAGTTACTGATAGCATAATATGTGAAATGATGTATTCCATGACATTGATATGCGTAATTAGATAAAGAAGTTATGATCAGAGTGACCAACGTATAAAGAGCCACAAGCTCAATGATTAATGAACCCGTATTTATAATGGGTATGGGACAGTATCTGAAATGAGCTCGATATTTGCAAGAGATACGGGACAGTTAAATAGGCACCCAATCATAACAAAATAAAAATGAAAGTAGAGTCTCATATGTATTTGCATATATAGTCTCATATGTATTTGCATATATATCTTTACATGTATCATATGAATGATTGCAAAGAATGGTATGCAATGATTGTGTACATGTTGGTGATATGAATGATTCAGATGAATGCTTGAAATATTCTAAACTGATTATATAAAATGTTTGTATTTATAATGAGCTTGTTGAAATATGATGTATACTGTGATCAGGTACAAAATTCTGGATGATGTGATATATATGATTTGATTCTGAATGTTATGAGATACTGATTCAACTATGTTATATAGTTGTGATGTTTGTGTTCTGTTTTGGGTGAGCACATCAATAATGGTTCACTCACCGAGTTCGCAAAACTCATCAAAATTACAATGTTGATTTTCAGATTCTAAGGAGACCTAGCTTCTAAGGCAATCTAGTAGCAGTCTAGTATTGTCAATTTTGGAAACAAGAATGGCTCAAAGGTCTAGTTAGCTAATGTCTAAGGAGTTTAGTTAGAATGTTTCTGTTAGCATTCCAATTCATGTTAGATATTTTGTATAGAGTAGTAAACTCTTAAATGTTTTTGTAATATAAATATATGGATTATGGAATGAAATGATAAAGTAAGTTTATTTTTATGAATGAAACGAGGAAATTTAGTCATTTGAAATACTTGTATTTCTATGATGCCATAATAAGTGAATATGATTGCTCTAATATGCCATTCTCATAGGGTATGTTCTCGGATATCCTTTGGATGTTCAGGTATATGCTCTATGATAGTGGTGTGGTACAATTTTAATAATTTTATATTAAAATAGATTAAAAACATAAATATTTAATAACATATTTATTTTAAAATAAAAAAGAAAGTATAACTAAACAAAAGTGAAATTTTTGTTATAAGACATGTAATAAGAAATTGTAGAATTCTAAGGGTAGAAAGTTTTAAGAAAAATAAGGTTGTACTAGTTTTCTTACAATTATTTGTATATTTATACATAATGAAGATTTTAAAAAAGGAAAATATAGCTTTCTGTCTACTAAAGAAGATATAAGTATCTCCTTTAATTTATCCTTAAATAACCTATCAACACTACCCTTTAAGATGGTAACCTATTTGCTAACTGATTTCCCAAACTTGTGTAGTTGATTTTTAACTTTTAATCATTCAATATTTCTTAATGAAGAATCAGTTTATACTAATTTGTTTTGGTACAATCATGCAAATCTTGTATGAGCTTTTTAATCTATAGGAGTTCACAAACTCTTTGTGTCATACCTTTATATTCTACTTCAACACTTGTTCAAGTAACCACATCCAGTTTTTTGCTTTTCCAAGTAACTAAATTCTTACCAATAAAAGAGCATCCATATATACTTCTATTTTCAAATATCTAGACCATAGATACTAAAAAATCCTAAACAAAACATCAAAGTGTATGCTCTATAAATTATGCATAATATAACTCACAATATTCTCAACATAGGTAATGTTAGGGTGTGTTATCTTCCAACAAATTTTGTTACCGAAAGATTTCCTAACATCCTATCTTATTTTATGATTGGCCTCAATAAAAGTACTAACAGGCAGGTTTACATCCTAACATCATTGTCCCTTCTAGAAAATCAAGCATATATTTGTGTTGGAAAATAAATATTCCTATGTTTGACCTAGCAACTTCTACTTCAAGGAAATATTTTAGTTTTTCCGAGTTCTTTAATTTCAAACTCGATAGCTAAATACCTCTTGAGTCTACCTATTTCTTTATGATTGTCATGTCTCATAATTATGTCATCGACATATATAATTAAAATAATAACCTTACCATTAGTATTTTTTGTGAACATAGTGTGATTTGCATCACTTTGTTTGTAACCAAAATTAGCTATAGCCTTTCTAAATCTTACAAACTAGACTTGTAGTGATTGTTTCAAACCATACAGAGCTTCTTTAAATAATATATCTTTTCTTTAAATTTTCAGTTACCAAAGCTTAGTGGAATCTTTATGTACACTTCTTCTTCTAATACATTGTGTAAAAAAGGAATTTTGACTTTAATATTGTAAAGATCCTATCTAAAATTAGTGGAACATGATAAAAGAATTCTTATTAAATTCTTCTTAGCCACATATATAAAGTTTCTTTGAAATTTATTTCACTTGTCTTAGTTGAACCTTTTACTATCAGTCGAGCTTTCAATCTTTCAATCGAGCCATATTCTCTATACTTCATACCAAAATCCCATTTACATCTAATGATATCTTTTCAAAGTAGATCAATAAGTTCACCTTTGATAAGGTATATCTAATATCCTAATTATCATGTTAGAAAGTTCACCATCAATCTCATACTCTCCCAGTCTACTACTTCGTTCCCCTATCTACCATACTTGGAAACTCAATATTAAAAGTAGGAGGACAAACCATAATTCATAGTTTCCACTCCATAATCGTTCTCCTCTAAAGAGGTAATAAATGTGAAAAGTAAGATTTCTACTCTCGAAAGTTAACACACATACTTACATAAAACTTTGTAGTAGGGATGATAGCATTTATTTTCCCTTTAGAATATCTAAAAAAGATACATTTTAGGGCCCTAAAACAAGCACAACCAAACAATTTAAGAGAAACAAATATAATAGATACTACCCTGAATAAGTTTTAAGAGATTTAAATTTAAGGATCTTAAGAGCCATGCAATTTATAAGATATATAGTATTAAGAATTGCATATCCTGACTTTAGGAATATTTATAGTGAACATAAAATCCCTAATAACTTCTAGCAAATGGGTTTTTTTCGCTATTTATACATCATTTTAAGTGAAAGTATTAAGACAACTAGTCTAATATATAATCTCATAATTATCTAAATAAGTATAAAATGCATAGCGATATATTCAGTACCATTATCAATTTGTAGTACTTTTACCTTGGAATTCAACTATGTAGTAACTATTTTGTGAAAGATCAAAAGAAAGAAAATACTTTACTTTTGCACATATTAAATATATCTATGTCACCATACTATAATAGTTGGTAAAGACTATAAACCATCTATGACCAAATAAAGAAACTAATGGATAAGGACATCACACATTTTAATGAATCATTACAAAAGGTATTGGATTTTTTTTATTAATGAAATAATTTGAAATTCTAGTATGCTTAACAAGTTCACAAGTAACACAATCTAAATACTCCAAATAAAATTGTTTAAAAAAAATAAGATAAAGCTTCTCCAAAATACAAAATAATGAGTCCCTTAATCTTTTATGTCATTAAACAATTTATTGATAAGAAGATCATGATTCACCTAATAGAGCATGGCAATTGAATGAAGAATCTTCTAGTAGTCGATATAATCCATCCACAACTCTATCGTAACTAATTGTTTTTCCTATGCTCACTTTTGTGTAATATAATAAGAATGACATAATTTAACTTCACTATCCAAATCTCTTGTAAGAGCACTAACAAATAACAATTTTTTTGAAAAACTAGGAATGTGTAATACAAGAGGCAAAGTAATGGGAAAACTGTAAATTAGAAAAAATTTCCCAATAATAGGAGATAAAGACTTATCAGTTATATAAACTTTATCATAACCTAAGAAAGGATAATAGTTTAATAATTTATTATAACTATTGGTTATATAATATGAAGCTCCATAATTAACATTCCATGAGTCATCTAAAACATCAAAGTTTGAAAAACATAGTATAATATACTTAATTAGGCAATATGACAGGAAGGAGTGAAACAACATTACTAATAGAAGAAGACTCAAGTTTAGCCAAAAGGGATCTAAGAAATTATAATTCTTCATTAGATAATCAAATTGAGGATCAATTCTCTCTTGGCAGCCTATTTTAGTATGTTCAAGAATATAGGCTTAAGGTCATGCACTACCAAACCTCATCCTTGCTCAACCACGTATACACCAACCATGTAATTTTTAGCAATTGTCTTTTATATTTCTTAGTTTTCCATAGTAATCACAATTTTTAGTGTCTAGTTTAGTGCTCCTCTGAGACTCATATTTTGTGGTTTCAAGTTATGGGGATTTGAAAGATGATTCCACTAGCATTCTAAACCATTCAATAGAAAATGTTTATAGCATAGCAATTTGTATACTCTCTTCTTACTACACGTGATTATATGCTTCTCTTAAAAAGAGAAAATGATCTTGTCCAATAACTTGAACTTTAAATCATGCTATCATTTAGACTCTTAAGAAAATCTTTATTAATCAAAATTTGAAATATGGTTGCAGTAGCTGTATATACTGCTTGAAAATTCTAATGATAGTATATGTCTTGCCATAAGCCATTAATTAAAAAAACACTAAGCAATTATCAATTCCCTTTATTTTAATTCATAAACTTTCTTTCACAATTCATATATCTAGGCATCATTTCCTAATTGGGAGTGTTTCTATCAGGTTGCATCCAAGATCTTTAAGTAGTATCTACTAGAAGATAACCTTGTGCAATTTTTTATTGCATAAAGTTGATCAACCATGACATGATAGGAGAATTTTCATATTCCTACTTCTTCAATATAATATTTTTCTCTTTTATTTTTTATTTTCTACCATTGATATATTTTGTTAAACCTTTAGCTAAATGAACAATAAGCAAGATCAAGACCAAATAAGATAATTTGTTCTATCTAGTTTAACACGATAAATTTGGAAGGAAGGATTGTCATTGAAAATGATTGCAATTTTGTAACTACTTTAATCAACCATACTTACTCTCAATTATGATAGAGATAACTTTGACTTGAATTTGTAGATAGAAAAATCTATTACAAGTATAATATAAAAGAAGCCAAGATATAGTAACTCCTATAAGACTTTAATGGCTTTAATGATCAATAACAACTTTATTATGAAGAGTGATGATAAAACAACCCTAATAGATCATATCTCTAATTGATGTCCCTCTCTGACCTTCGCAAAGCGGGAACCTTGTGCCTTAAAGTCGTTGATGTTATTGTAGAATTTTAAGGAAAATATGGTTATAATAATCCTCCTACACTTGGCCATGTATTATACTTAACTAATATTTACAAAAGGGAAAATATATAAGTAGAAAAATACAATTATTAATCTAATAATGCTTTCCAAAAAAATTATTAATCTAATAAGGAATATACAACTATTCCCCTTCATTTATTCCTAAATAACATATATACACCTCTCGACAAGAATAAGAAGAAATGAATAACAAAATATTTAAGAGAAACAATATTCTAAAAACTATTTCTCAATAAAATGTTATAAAAATATAATGAGAAGAAAAGTAGAGTATTAAGTATTCTATTTTAACTACAAAATATAATATGTAAAGAAATAAACAAGTGCATATATATATATATGCACTTCTCATTTACCTCTTTCTGCATACACCACTTGTAAAGTTGTCTTAACCTTTTACTATATATATCGTTAAAGGTAGAATACTTATATGATTGCCAATTTTAAGATAAATTTATTTCTAAAATTGATTAGACGAGAGTTGAAAAAAAGAATCAAACTCTCCAATCATATACAAATTTATGTTTCATATTTTATTGTGTTTATGAATTAATAATCTAGGAAGTTAAAGTGACATTAACATTTAAAAAATAATTGAAAATTTTATTGTTTATTACACGAAAGAGCAAATCTTATCCTGATTTCCTAATTGCTATTATCCTTAATAAACATGAGGTTTAGATAAAAGATACGATATTGACATAGTTCTAATTAGATAATGTAACTCTGATGTACATATATCCTAGTCCAAATTACATAACTGAAAAATAGAAACAGAAGCTCATTACACATGGAGGCTTGACATGTAGCATGAAAATAGAAAGGAAGGTTTATGAAGAATGGCATTAACATCACATGTCTTTCCGCTTGGCTGCGTAAAAGCTTGATGATAGTTGTGTAGACGGCAACTAAAGAAGTAAGGAAGTTCTCCTCTCCACTCCACTCCTCTCCTCCACATAAGGGACACTTAGAAGGGAGATGTACATAAAAAGCGTGTAGTGCGGCCCAACCAACCAACCAACTCTTACATCATCCCGGAAATCTAAATTAGCTTATAGCGTAAACAAACAAAACCGTTGCTACTACAAAACAAATTCATAGGTGTAAGCTTTTACTTCAGAGATACGATGTGTAGCGGAAAGAGGAAGTTCACGGCGCCAAAAAAGAAAGAAAAAAAAATAATACAAGCGAACAAAAAGGAAAAAGGTAAAGAGAAAAGAGGCTTGGGTTACAATTACAAAACCCACCACTTCTCTTCTCTTCCCCAACAAAAACACCTCTCTCTCTTAAAAGTTAAAAGTAGCAACTAGACGCCAACGCAACGTCTGTCCAGAGAGAATGTTTTATAATTTGGTAGAAACTCTAGAGTTTGTAGCGTAGCATATATAACTGCTTCTTCTTTTCTCTTCTCTCTGGATCTTCTACTCGCTCGCTGGTACGTACGTACATTCACTTTGCATTGCGATACATTTTGCTTGTTCGCAACTTTCTTCAGGATCCGGATTATCTTTTTGAAAATGTTCTTTACTTTCTGCTGATTCAGGGAATTTTGTTTGGATTTAGATCGTTGTGTTGTGTTGTGTTGCAGTTTTATGTTTTTGCCTGCCTATCCATTCCAAACGCAGAACAGGGCGAGCTCGATAGTATATGTAGATTACTCTTTCCACATTATAATTGGTTCTTTCTAGTTTCCTGCATTTTCTCTGGAACCACACAAGGAGCATTTTAACGTTTATTTGTTCTGCTCTTAACTCACAAAGGAATCAGAAAGGAAGAGAAACCAGGGGAGAGAGAACCTGCTTTTTTGAGTTGAATTCTTCCGTTCTCTGTCCGGAGCAGGGCTTAATAAAACCTGCTTCTAATTTAATTTATGCCTTGAAAGTACCCAACTTGCCCCCGGGGCAGGAGTCAAAACGTTGAGCGTGACGTGTGTTTGTTCTTATGAGGGGGCATAATAGTCCAAAAAGATCTCTGTATATTAATTTAGTCGGTAGAAATAGACTTCCAAGCAAAGAAAAGATTCTCCTTTGCTCATCAAAGTCTTTGCAATTGCACGCCTTCCCATAACCATTTTTAAGAGTTTATTTTTTTACCATTTCGGGTTTCTTCACTGATTTTCCTCAACTTGGATTTGTCAGTTCTTTTGTATATATAAGTCGTAAAGTTGTAGGTAACTTGTAGCAGTGACCAAAAAAAGATTCAGCTCTGCATGTTTGATTGGTTGTTGTAACAAAGCATATAATGCAGCAGGAGTGACTAGCCCACATCAGATGGGGGGTCCAAATCTAACGGTTGTGGATGAACAGCTCAATCATCAGACAACGGCATGATAATCTTTCCCCCATGTCATATCATATCATTGCTTCGTGTTATACGACTCGAGAGATTTTTGTATTTGTCTGATACTTTCTGTTCTCGAACGCATTTTGTATGATTTCGTCTGAACATGTTTCAGGTGAAGCAGGAATTTCGTGAAATAAATAAAAGAGCATCTTTAAGACGTAATGACGTTATAGTTACATCAAGATGTGTTCTTCTAGTTTCTTTATTTTGTCATATATTGTATCCGCTCTATTACTAACTTGGAGAAGTGAATTGGGTTGACGGCTATCTATAGCAAATGAAAAATTTTATATGGTTTGGCTATAATTAAGTTAGTGTAAAGGCTATAAACTAATTTTTGTTCTTGTCTACTGTTTATGTGCCATTTTCCCCACAGCATAAGTTTTTAATAGATTGGTGCAGTTTCACTTTAGCGAGCTGACCCAGAAATAGTACACGCGGTTCTGTTCCTCGGAACGAATTGCAGGTAGATGATTAATTGATGCCTACTATGGTACATTGTTGCTGTATGTGATGAAGAAGACTGGTGGTGGTCTCAAGGAGAAATGGAGAGTGGTGGAACCGGCATCAGAATTGAGAGACATGCGGTACTCAAGGACCCATCTTGGTTGGGGCAATTCCGGAATGGCTCCAATCCCTGGATGGCTAGATATGTTTATGGTTTCATCTTTCTACTCGCTAACCTCCTTGCTTGGGCTGCCAGAGACTATGGTCATGGTGCCTTGACTGAAATGCACAGTAAGATTACTACTTTAACCAAATCCTTATTGTAGTTGCTAATGCTTAGTTGGGTTGGCAAAAAAAACATCTTTCTCTTGGTTGTGGTTTCTTTTATTCATTACACCAGTCATGTTGTTGTGCTGACGCTCGTTTGATATTGGTGGAACTGGGGGTGCAGGGCTCAAAGTATGTGCTGGCAAATCCGATTGTTTGGGGGCTGAAGGAGTTTTGCGCGTAAGCTTGGGATGCTTCGTATCCTTAGTTGCAATAACCATCGTAAAGGGAACTTTTGTTTAAATACTATGTGGACTAGATCCTAGTTTGACTTTTGCACTTCTCTCAAGAGAAATGGAAATGAGCATTCATTTTCTAAATAGATATGGTAGGTTTGCCGGTTTGGAAGCTTGCTGGAAACTATTTCAGCTAATAATGTGCGTCAAATTGCTAGTTCAATCAGCACAAATGCATGTCTACCTATTAACTACACTATCTATGATATATTTATAAGAGTACATGTTCGCTTTGTTATTCCTTATTTGTGAAATAGGTATTTTATATTGTCATGTTTCTTTCAACTGCTGGTACCTCGAAGATGTACGACCCGAGAGATTCATGGCATTCTGGTTGGTGGTCTGCCAAGATCGTTATGTGGATTGTATTGACAATTTTCACCCTTTTGCTTCCTTCAACCTTTATTCAGATATATGGTTCGTGTCATTCCAGTTTACATAAAGCGAACAAGCTTTTCTATTTTTCCCTTACGAATTTAATACGCCATCTGAGATGATGATATGAAATTGACGTCGGTCAAACTTATGCAATTTTCTTTCCCTTATTTTGCAGGGGAGATCGCACATTTTGGTGCAGGGTAATGTGATTTTTGTGAGCAAAGCAGCTCAGTAGTGACCCAAGAAGTTAAAATTCCTTCTTTTCTATTTCTCTTTTTTAACTTTTTGTTGTTTCACATGTCAGAGTTTTTCTTCTGATCCAGCTAATTAGTATCATCAGTTTCATAACATGGCTGAATGATTGTTGCCTGTCTGACAAATATGCAGAAAGATGGTAAGAATGACGTAATTTGCAACTATTACCTACATGAATTCATGCACTAATTTTCAATTAGCACTTCTTTTTTTGTTTTTTGTTTTATCTTTTAATCTATTACGTCAAATATATACCAATTTTATAATTTATCAATCCACCTCTCCATTTTTGGAGGAGGGGAGACAGAATACAAAATGTATAAAGAAAAACAACTGGATGAAATACAATACTGCTTGTTATTATATTTGGCTTATCCAATAAAAACACATAACATTATCATAAATGGGTCAAGGAGGAAATGGGAGAATTATATCATTGGCCTCTGGCGCATAAGTTATGTCTTATGCCTACCATCTGATATTGTAACACGCATAATAACACGTATATATTTTTCCTGCAGCCACATACATGTCATGCTAATTGCAACTACTTCATATGTTATATGCCTTGTCGGGATCATTTTGATGTACATTTGGTATGCACCAGAGCCTTCTTGCCTTCTTAACATCTTCTTCATCACTTGGACTCTAGTACTACTACAGCTCATGACTAGTGTCTCTCTTCATCCGAAAGTAAGTTTTGTGCCAACCGCTCTCTGTTTATTCTTAATAAATTTGTCAGAAGTAGCTAACTTTTTTTCGGGACAGATAAATGCTGGTTTCTTAACTCCAGGATTGATGGGACTTTATGTAGTGTTCCTGTGCTGGTGTGCAATTCGAAGGTACTGTTTCTAATGCTTTTCTCGTTATTTTAGACTTCCAACAGCAGGCATGGATCTTGCCTCAGCTTTTCCAGATGTCTCACCAAAAGCAAAGAACAGAGCATTATTGCGCCCTTAACAACCTCAAATGATCAGCATTCAAGTGAATTTTTCCATTTACCTAAGCTTACTTTATTCTGAAGTAAAGCTAGCTTGTGCACTATCTTGCGTTCGAAAACTGATACTCCTTGGTCAGAAACAAGCTTGAATTCAACAATCAAACTTTTCTTGTTCTGCTAGAAATTCCTGCTAAATAATTCTGGCATAAGGTTGAGGTAATTCAATCCTCTTGGTCGTTGAATCCTTCCACTTTTGTGATGTCAGTGAACCAGCTGGAGCCAGCTGCAACAGGAAGGCAGAAGCTTCAAAGAAAACTGATTGGCTTACCATAATAGTAATTTCCTGATTCTCTACTTGCATCCTATTTTTTGTGGACTCGAGTACTAAAAACTACTGCATAATAGTAATTTTCTTCTTACATTTTTTATCATCGCTGACATCAACTCTTATTGTTTGCAGAGCTTTATTGTGGCATTACTTGCAATTGTTATTGCAACATTTTCTACTGGCATTGATTCCCAGTGTTTTCAGGTATGATCAACTGGTGAACTGAATTTCTAATTTTTCATTCCTGTCACTTTACACAAGTTTGACTACTGTCCACTGCAGTTCAGGAAGCCTGAGACAAAGACAGAGCACGATGTGCCGTATGGTTATGGATTCTTCCACTTTGTATTTGCTACAGGAGCAATGTACTTTGCAATGCTATTGATTGGCTGGAACACTCACCATGCTATCAAGAAGTATGCTTCTCCAATTATTCCACTTCTACTTTCTAAAGTTTCCTCAAGTTGATCTACAATATTGTCTCGTAATTCTTTCACATTATTTTCTGATTTATGTAAGCTGTTGGCCGCTTTGCATTCTATTAGCAGCACTTGTGAAGCTATGTTTGAAAGTTTCATTAAAAGTGAAGATGGATATAGAGGAATGTTACTATGAGACAACATATCTTTTGTTGGTTTCTTACGGTCTGAAAGTTGTTGGGGTGTAATAAATCGATATCTTTAACTTGTGTCGGCATTCTGCAGGTGGACAATTGACGTTGGTTGGACCAGTGCTTGGGTGAGAGTAGTAAATGAATGGCTGGCAGTTTGTGTGTACTGTAAGTATATATTCAATCTAGCAATAAAGCAGAATGAGGGACGTTTTAACGACCTTTATGTAAAATTTATTTATCATCTGAAGTAGTGTTGACCAAGTTAATTACTCCTGGTAGGAGAGAACAGCATTAACATGCTGTAAATTTGTTTGCAGTGTGGATGCTAGTGGCTCCGCTCATTCTGAAGTGGAGACAAACAGCAGAAGCTACTTAGAATCGTCCAAAAGCATCTATCATTTTGGAATTGCGTCTTTCCACCTGTTGTGCATATGGTAGTCAACAGCTGCAGATAGAAGAAGTTAGATTATACTTAGCTGCAAGAAACACATTGGTGGCATTCGTTATATTCTTTTAATATTGTATTGCCTTCCGCCCCAAAAAGAAAAGCTTTATTAGTCTTATGAGTTGATACAAAGGGAAAGGAAGTATGTTAAAAGAATGTGTTATGTGGCTAAAACTTGAGATGGAATACAGAACAGAATCAAAGCACAAGAACAAAACATAAGGATGAGTAACTTGAGAAGGATGGGACCAAGTATAAATTGTATAAATTGTACATAAGAGGTATGGAACACATTAAGACGCGTATCTATCTTTTCCAATGCAGAAATTTTGTAAAAACAACAAACAAAAGAAATCTCATTGAGTTTTTAAACTTCTATACCATATCAATATGCAAATTATACTTTGTCAACTATAGAATAATCTTTAAATTATTGGTTCCAATAAAAAAATTAACTAATAGATAATAATTAGGTTATGTTTTTATCATTTGTGAGCATTTAGCTTGTGCTTGGATGATTCGTATGGGAATTAGTACTTTATATGACTCATATTTTGTTTGTATGTCTTATTTTAGCTCTCCAAAAAAAAAAAAAAAGAGAATAAATTTAGACAAGTCAGAACTAAGTTAGAGAAGTTTGAGTGATTTTAGATGAATATGAGTTGAGCATGGGCTTATGTTTAGTAACGTAACATCAACATGGTAGTGTGTTCAAACTCATGTAAGCTATTGGAGTGTTCAGCTTCTTTGACACTTGGTGTAGGAATATGGCTCAAGCACGAACCCAAATTCCTTCTATGCCCCACCCAGTGTATTATGCTTTGTACGATGATTTGTGACCTGAAATAGGGACCTATGTTCCATGACCTAAACACGGACCCCCTATTAGTTGACTTTAGACTATGTTTATAGGTGTACGTACCCTCGAATTCGCACAAAGGATGTACTAAACCAATATGAGTGTAACGAGACCGTTTTGCTTAACTCGTGCTGACAGTGATATCTATAGAAATTAGGTTTATAACAATTGTGAAGAATACGAGACCAACATGGACTTGTGTTAGTCCTATGTTGGTCAAAATTTTAGGACTTTCATGAGCTAAAAAGGAGAGAGAGACTAGAGGAAAAGATAGAGTCATTTGGGAGGACCAAAAACTAGTCAAAAAGAGAGGAAGGGTGAAATTTTGCATCCAAAGATAGCTAGAGGACAAGCAGACAGTCAGAAGCAAGTCAAGAACGGATCAAGAAGGAAGCAACCTTGGAAAACAAATTCAAGATTCTATTAAGATTCAAGATCTATAAGAACTCATTCTTTTATCTTTTCTATTGTTTCTTGATGACTTTCTTTCTCTTTTATGAATTAAATTGCAATGTAGATCTAAGTAGGATGAACTCTAGACCTGTACTTTTGAATTGACTCTTTGACTTAATACAAGTTTATAGTTTTTTTTGAGAATTATTCATTTCTACTTATTGGTTGAATTGAAGTAGAGAACACAAAAGATTCAATTTAAGATTTCATATATAGGAATTGAAGTAGCAAACATATAATATCATATATATGAATAGATCGAGGCATGAATAATGAGAGTTGCATGGAAACTTAAAACTAAGATAATTAACTCTTCTTAATTAGAGTGAATAATATCATAAGAATTCATATAATGAATTAATGTGCCCCTAGAGGAATTTTGATTATAGAGAACATTCGATCAATCAACTTAAGCATAGGGGCTACATTTCTTGAGAAAGAATATAGTTATAACTTTGAAATTCTTACTAGTATAATAAACTAGGATTAAATATTAAATCAGGATTAATTCAAGCATATAAAATGTTTTAAGGGGATTCTTCATCTTGATGTTGTCTATCTACAAATTTTATTTTTTTATTTCCTTAATTGGTTATTTATTACTTGTGATTTTATTTTATTTTATTTTCCTTTTTAGAATCAATTATTCATTTTACTATGTTAATTAATTAAAAGACAATTAGTACTAATAGTTTTACTCCTTATACGATTGATACTCATCCTCTCTCAACATAATATATGAATTATATGTGCACTTGCCTTAGTGATTACTTTTAGTATTTTTATGTTTCGAGAAATAATTTTTTTTGGCATAGTTATTGGGACTAGAATATTAGAAAATTTTTAATTTTATTAATCTAAAAAAAGTTTCTTTTCTTTTCTTCTTGTTTTATTTAAAAATAAAAAAAACTTTCTTGATCTTGTGTTTGTTTGAAAAATTTCAGGAAACTAGAAATTCTTATAATGCTACTACCAAACATAATATCATAACAGTGAGAAATTTGCATTGTAAGGGATTACGTTAAACTATTACTCACTGGGACTTAATTTAGCTTTGTTAGGTCAAGAACGAGGCCAATAACTTTGAGATAAAGCTTATTATGATTCATGATTCAATTTGATGGCTTACCATGTGAGAATCTCAATGTAAGGCTCCAAAATATACCTTAGTTGAAATGATATATGTTCATGAAAGTACATGTGAGATAGGAGTTAAAATTGTGCTATGATTTTAATGTGAAAGGCATATGACTTGAATTTTAGTATTGATGGACTATAGTTAGTAAATTGGAATTAATTGATACCATTAGAGAATTGAGGTATTTAAATGTATATTTGGACTAAGAAAATTATTAAGTGACAAGTTTAAGTCGGTACATGGAAATTAGAATGACTAAGCCTAAGAATTAGTGACATTTGGCATAGCTAATACATTGACATTTGGCATCATTTAATGTGTGACATTTGGCAGCATAATAAAAGGACAAGTGGCTTAATTAAAGTGTTACAAATGGAAGCTTAAATGGTGGGCAAATGGGCTTCATGCCTTGGTGTTAAGTGGCATGTTAAGCTAGTGACACCTAGCTGGTGATGAAGCAAGTTTCTGCTGGATTAAATCCAGCTTTGTCCATTCTTCACCTTACTTCCTTCTCTCCACCGAAACTCACATTTTCTCTCTAACTTCTGGAATTTTTTTTTGGACTTTGGATTGTCATTACTTGAATTTTGGTAAGCTACTGAATCTAGAAAAAGGTTCTACTAATTTTCTGTACTATTGTTATGTTAATACTGAAAGTTGCACATTAAACTTAGGTATGTGTTGGTTGTTTGGAAGCTTGGCATAGCTGGATTATTGGAGTTGAATTTGAAGCTTAGTGAGGTAAGGGAATTATAAACTTGGTATCATGTTATAACATGTATTTTTTGATGTTTAAAGTGGATAAAATGTGTACCAAATTAAGAAAGAATTGAGGTTAGAAACCTGATTCATGCTCGATACTTGTTAGAAGGAGTAGTTCAATTGGATAGGTATCGGTATTTTAGCCATATCTTGACCTGTAGCTATCCAAATGAGATGATTTTAAATTCAGATTAAACTAGATACATATATATACAACTTTCATGAGGAATAGAATTTGATTTCTGTCATTAAGGGCTTTGAAATTTGGATTGAAGTTGAGTTCTGGTTGCTGTCCATGGTTGAGAATAGTCTGTATTATTTTGGGTATAACTCTCGGAATAATAAACCAAATTGCATTATCTTTATTTCATTTGTACATATAGGAGCATTTTTTAAGAAGAATATATTGTCTAAAAACATCATTTTCTAAGTCAGAATAGCCATACAAAACTGATCTAAAAACTTGTCTTGTGAAAATAGTTGTGTGGAGGTTTCGGGTCACTTATCCCAAAATTGTGGGAAATGATTAGGAAGGTTAAAAAAAGGGATTTTGTACAATTGATGAACTATATAAGGTTAAGTTAACTTAATTTAATTGTGCATTATTAATTGGGATGATAATATAAAGAATGCATGGTTTAAATATTCAATTTTTGGTCCATTAAATTTTCAAAGCTTTTTTGTATTTGACTTATTATTTCTTTATTCATCAGATTTTCATTTGTTAATAGTTGCATATATTGTAATATACTTGTCTAATTTTTTAATAATTCATTTACTTGCACTTCTATCTGTAATTGTTTTTCTAATATTTTGACTAGATATAGATATTTAGTAACACTTATAAAGTATTTTTAACATGTGTAGTTAAATCTTGTAATTGTTTTTTTATTATCACCAATTCTTGATTTAGATTTTTTTCATCCGTATTCAAACTAGTTTTTGGGTCAATAATTTTTATAGATTGATCTATAGTTTGTCCTGGTTCAGTAAACCGAATAGGTTGTTCTAATATGAGAGGTTGAGATCTAAAGAGATTTGGTTTAGGTAAAGTAGCGTCATTATTATACTGTTCAAAACATTCAGAAGTCCCACAACAATATGGATGTGATCTCACAACTTACAAATATCCCAGATCAAAATACCCAAAATTTAGATTTAAAAACTACAAATGGAAAAAATATCCGAAAAACAATTTCTCAAAAACCTTTTAGATCTTATAAAAAATTATTTAGAAAGAAAGCATATAGACAAATAAAACAAAAACAAAATTACTGCCCTCAAGGAAAAAAACAACGTAAATGCTGATTATGTAAAGAAGAAGGACATTATGATAACGAATGTCCAAAATGAAAACCAAAAACAAATCATAATAAATATAAAGAAAAAGTCAATATTTTAAACTCAACCTTACAATATAATCTAGAACCCATAAAATTTCATTATGAAACTAATTGTACAATTAATACTTTATATTGTTATGAATCCCAAGAATCAGAATCAACAGGTGAATATGAATACAACATTTATTCAAGTACAAATTCAAAATAAAAAAGCGAATACATATATAGATACAGGAGCTACTATATGTATAGCTACCAAAACATTATTAAATAATTGGAAGAAATTACATAAATCATTACAAATATGAATAGTAGATGGAAGAATTAAATACATTTGGCATGTAAGTTATTACAATAATATCATTATTGAAACTTATACATTTACAGTACCCTCGATTTACCAACAAGAATCCGGTCTATCATTTATTTTAGGAAATAATTTTCTTAAACTATATAATCCTTTTTGTCAATATTTACATTATATAACTCTAAAAACACCAACAATCGACTCACTTAACCAAAAATCTATCATTCTCAAAATTCCTATTTATCATACTACTTATTATAATACTTTAAAACTTATAACTAAAAAGCTAGATCAATTAGAATTTTATCTTCAAAATAATTTATATTTACAAACTGAAATAGAAACCTTACTTGACTAAGTCTATAGTGAACATCCACTAGATCCAATCAAAAATACTAATACTAAACTAACTGAAATAAAATTAAAAGACTCTACACAAGAAATAAACAATCGCAATAATATTCCATATACCCAACAAGATGTATAAGAGTTTGTTTACGAATGTTCTGAATTAATAACAAAACAATTAATCTCTCCAAGTACTAGTAAACATTCAGCACCTATTTTTTATGTTAACAATCATTCTGAACAAAAAAGAGGAAAACGACGAATGGTTATTAACTATAAAAAATTAAATGAAGCAACTATCAGAGATGCATATAAATAACCTAGAAAAGAGTATATTATAAATAAATTAGAAGGACATAAATGGTTTACTACATTATATGCAAAATCTGGATACTGGTAACTACGTCTATATGAAAATACAAAACCATTAATGGCTTTCACCTTTCCTCTATAAAAACATTTTTAATAGAATGTATTATCCTTTAGATTAAAACAAGCATATAGTATTTATCAACGCTTTATGGATAACAACTTAGAAGGATTAGAAGATTTTACTCTCGCTTATATTAATGATATTATTATCGCTTCCAATACTGATAAAGAGGATCATTTGAAAAAAGTCAAACTTGTCCTTTAATGTTGTAAAGAAAAAATATTAATTTTAAGTAAAAAGAAAATTAAAATAGCCCAACAAAATATTGAATATGTTGGCCCCTAGATTTTTTTCTCTAGTTAAGCATGATTTAAATCAATTATGAGGTTTTGATGGATTTAATTTTTAGGAGTTATTATTATGTCAATGTTAGTAAGATTATATAACATGGGTTAATGGAATTAAATTACTAAGGTAATAAGGATGTTCAAGGGCATTTTTGGAAGACCACTTAAGGGGATAAGACTATAAGCTTATAAGGAAGGGCAAAATGGACAATTTAGAATCATTAATGGCAAAATTGAAATAAGAAGTGTTGGCTTGCT
>JANIJH010000008.1:53258718-53272096 GCA_024520975.1 Erythroxylum areolatum | reverse complement strand
TGAGTTCGCAAACTCACCCAACATTGCAAATATTTTTCAGGACAGTGTTAGTAGATTCCTAGCTCCCGTGATAGACTCTTCCTGCCGTGTGAGCGCGTGGGCAAGAGAAGCGATGGCACACAGGTCGGTCAGCTGGGACGATTTTTGGGGATGACTTAGTATAGGCTTTTGTATCAGTTTCCTTTTTGGGATATTGTATTGAGACTGTAGGGGACTGATAGACTTGTCTATATGGTTTTAAAATTTAGTGATTTGCATTATTTTGGTTTAATTATATTGATGCCATGCGAGTATTTATAGATTGAGTTCGTTAGTAGTACTTCCTTGCTGTGGGATATGCGTCGAAACGACCCACGGCCGTCTCGGTGCGTACTCTACGGTAAGGGAGCGCTACACACCCAATAGGAGAGGATCGAGGGGAAGAAGAAGAATGATTCCAAGAAGGGAGACTTCAAAGGCAAGGGCAAGCAGAATGGGTGCTCAAAGAACGGGGAAACGTCCTAAAAGAAGGACAAAATTGCTTGTTACTTGTGCGGCAGTCCACACTTTGCCAAAGGTGCCCGAGGAAGGAGAAGCTGAACGCCTTGATTGTTGAAGAAGACGGTGAATCTTCGAAAAATGTGGCACTGATTCCGATAACTTAATGCGGTTAGTACTAAGTAGGTTCCCTTTGATAGACTGATGTACATGGGTATACAGGTTGGGGAGAAAGACTTAACCACGATGATAGATACTGGTGCAACCCACAGTTTCTTAGGAGAAAAGATGGTTCAGAAGTTGGGTGTGAGGGTGTCCCAAGGCTCCGATGAAGATAAAAACTCTTGCGAGAAAGGCACAAACAATTGTGGGAATTGCTTATAACGTTCCAGTCAGCATTGAAAGTTGGCGTGCCAAGATGAATTTTATCATCATACCATTGGAGGATTTCGAGATGATTTTGTGGTCGATTTCCTTAAATCGGCAAAGGTGGTGCTATACCCAAGTTTGGGAGGTATGATGCTAATGAATAAACAATATTCTTCTATGTGAATTGTTGTAGGTTCGGTGGAGGAACGACGAATACTATGACATTGGTAGGACATGTTTCAGTTATGAGTATCGAGAAAGGGTTGAAGAAAGGTATGGAAACCTATCTCACTGTCATGAGATAAGTGAAGATCACGTGGTAGAAGTCCCTAATGAGGTTGCAAGTCTGTTAAGGGAGTTTCGGGAGGTGATGTCGAAAGAGTTGTTAAAAACTCTTCCCTCTCGTCGTGAGGTAGATCACAAGATCGAGTTGGTTCTGGGAATGATCTCGCGTGCACGTGCCCCATATAGGATGTCCTCGATAGAATTGACGGAACTTCAAAAAAAACTTGGTGAGTTGTTGGAGGTAGGGTTCATCCAACCATTGAAAGCTCCGTGTGACGGCCCAGTATTGTTTCAAAAGAAGCAAGACGGTACGTTGAGGATGTGTATAGACTATCAAGCATTGAACAAGGTAACGATCAAGAACAAGTATCTGATACCTTTGATTCAAGACTTGATGGATAGGTTATCAAGGGCTGAGGTGTTCTTGAAGTTGGATCTTCGAAGTGGGTATTAGCAAGTGCGAAGAGTCGAGGGTGATAAGTAAAAGACAATGTGCATAACACAGTATAGATCCTACGAAATTTTAGTTATACCGTTTGGATTAACAAATGTCTCTGATACATTTTGCAACCTAATGAATGGCATGTTGTACGACTTTCTAGATGAGTTGTGGTATATTTAGACGACATCGTGGTATATAGCACGAACATGACAGAATATGTGGAACACTTGAGGCGAGTGTTCAAAAGATTGAGGCAGCACAAGCTCTATATGAAGATGGAGAAATGTGAGTTCACTCAATTTGAGATCAGATTCTTGGTTCATATGGTGAGCAAGGGTCAGGTCAGGATGGATTCGAAGAAAGTAAAGGCAAAAGTTGAGTGGCAAAAGAAATTCTAGTTGTTAGGAACTTTCTGGATATGTTTCTGCCTGAACTATCGGGATTACCCCCAAATAGGGAGACGGAGTTTATTATTGATATTGTCCTAGGTGCCACTCCTATATCAATTCCTCCATATAGGATGGCACCTGTTGAACCGAAGGAACTGAAAACCCAGTTGTAGGAGTTGACAGATAAGGGTTTCATTAGGCCTAGTGTGTCACCTTGGGGAGCTCCGGTATTGTTTGTAAAGAAGAAGGATGGAACTCTGAGATTGTTCATTGATTACCGACAGTTAAATCAGATAACAGTTAAGAATAAATATCCATCGCTGAGGATTGATGCTTTGTTTGATCAATTTCAGGGAACTCAGGTGTTCACAAAGTTAGACTTGAGATCGGGATATTATCAGCTGAAGATAGCTGAGACGGATGTTCCCAAGAGTGCATTTAGAACCAGATATGGGCATTTCGAGTTTTTGATGCCATTTGGATTGACTAATACTCCGGCAGCTTTTATGGCATTAATGAATAAGGTATTTCAACCTTATTTAGATCAATTTGTAATTTTCTTTGTTGATGACATTTTGGTGTACTCGAAGTGTAGAGAAGATCACGAGACACATCTGAGAATGGTTCTTCAGACAATGAGGGAGAAACAGTTATATGTCAAGTTCAGTAAGTGCGAATTTTGGCTTGATCAAGTAGTATTTCTAGGTCACATCATCTTTGGACAGGGCATTCAGGTGGACCAAAAGAAAATAGAAGCTGTAATGAAGTGGGAGGCTCCGAAGAATGTGTCTGAGATTTGAAGTTTTCTTCGATTAGCTGGGTATTACAGAAGGTTTGTTGAGAGGTTTTCACTGATTTCGACCCCTTTGACAAAACTTCTGAGAAAGAATGTGCCTTTCAGATGGAGTGATGATTATCATAGGAGTTTTGAGGAGCTAAAGCATCGGTCAACTTCAGCACCTGTGTTAGCTATCCCATCGAGTTCTGAAGGTCATGTTGTGTACAGTGATGCGTCGCATCAGGGTTCATGATCTGGAACTTGTTACAGTAGTGCTTAACCTGAAGATCTGGAGACATTACCTGTATGGTGAAACCTTTCAGATATTTACTGATCATAAAAGTTTGAGATATCTATTGAGGCAGAAAGAGTTAAATATGAGACAGAGGAGTTGGATAGAATTGTTAAAAAATTATAATTATACAATTGAGTATCATCCTGGCAAATCTAATGTTGTAGCTGATGCATTGAGTAGGAAATCATATAGTAGTGTGGCACAAGTACAGTTATCGAGGTTACCAAGCCTAGTTCAGTTGAGAGCATTAAATGTTGAATTAAATTTGGAGCAAAATGATACATTGATAGCTACCTTGAAGTTGAGACCTGTTTTGGTCGAAAGAATGAAAGAGGCTCAAAGCAGAGATCCAGATTTAGTGAAGTTAATTGAGAAGTAGAAAGTGAATCCAAATTCTGAGTTTGAAGTGAGAGATGATACTTTGTGGTTAAAGCAAATATTATGTGTGCCCAATGTTGATAATTTGAGGAAGAAGATTTTAGAGGAAGCACATTTAGCAGCTTATGCTATGCATCCTGATACTACAAAGATGTATAACATGTTGAAACAACATTACTGGTGGCCTAGTATGAAAAAGCAAGTAGCAGAGTTTGTGTCTAAATGCATAACTTGTCAGCAGATTAAGGTTGAGCATCAAGCTCCAACAGGGAAATTACATTCGTTACCTATTCCGGAGTGGAAATGAAAACGAATCACGATGGATTTCATTATGGGTTTGCTGAGGACTCCGAGACAACATGATGCCATTTGGATCATTGTGGATAGACTGACCAAATCGGCTCATTTGTTGCCAGTGAGAGAAATTCTTTCACTAGATCAGTTAGATCAGCGATATGTGAATGAGGTTGTGAGGTTACATAAGGTTCCAGTATCCATAGTTTCGGACAGGGATCCTAGATTTACCTCGAGATTTTGGGGTAGTTTACAGACAACTTTGGGTTCTAAGCTGAATTTCAGTACGATCTTTCATCCTCAAACAGATCAGAGTGAGAGAATGATTAAGACTGTGGAGAATATGCTCAGAGCTTGTGTTCTAGAGTTTCAGGGAGCATGGGATAAATATATAGCTTTGATTAAATTCGCCTACAATAATCAATATCATAGCAGTATTGGTATGACTGTATATGAGGTGTTGTATAGCAGGAAGTGTCGTTCGCCTTTATACTGGGATGTAGAGGGTCTAAGAATTGTTGAAGGCCCAGAGTTGATTTGGGATACCATTTATAACGTAAAATTGATCCACAACAGAATTAAATTGACACGAGATAGACAGAAAAGCTATGTGGATCAACATAGGAGAGATATGGAGTATCAAGTTGGTGACATGGTATTTCTGAGAGTGTCACCTTGGCGAGGTGTACTGAAATTTGGCAAGAAGAGTAAGTTAAGTCCGAGGTATATTGGTCCATATAAGATAATTGAAAGAATTAGACCATTGGCTTATAAGTTAGCCTTACCTTCGGAAATGACTCAGATACATATTGTGTTTCATGTAAGCATGCTTAGGCGATATCGGTCGGATCCAACTCATGTGATACCAACTTAGGATATTGAAGTCTCTAGTAATTTGAGCTATGTTGAGGAACCTGTGAGGATAATTGATTACCAGAATACGTGGCCGCACGTCGTTACGCTAGTCAAAATAAAATAACTAGACTACTACTATAGCAGTGGTGAGTCTAGGTCGATCCCACAGAGAGAGTGTGTAAAGTTTGTGAAATGAAATTAACCGGTGTTTACACTTAACGGAGTGTTTTGGATTTTAAAAGAAAAAATAAAATAAAACTAACTAATAAAAACAAATTAAAGAAAATGAGCAAAAAAATGATAAAAGTGGAGAATTCGGTAGGGACCCAGTTCTTTGGTTCAATCTCGGCCTACACCCTAATTAAGCATATTTTATTAATTCGTTGTTCTTTAACCTCTCCTGACAACTATTAATCGTGGGTTAAAAATTAATCCGAGTTTTTCCTTAGGTTTTGTTTAATCAAGAAACGATCGTTAATTAAACCTAACCACCGAAAAACTTAGGATACGATCTCTAGATTTAATTAGGCAGTAGCATTACGAATTAGGAAAACCGATTAATCAAGACAACAACCACATACGATGCATCATTTAATCTAGGTCATGTTATCTCTAATGATTACGAATCATTAATCGCTACACGTGAATTTCAATATAATAATTACGAATTATATCGAAATTGTAGCAATGGGTTTACAATTAATAATTCAATGAATGCATTAAAATCATCAACTCACAATACCCAATGGGTTCATATACAAATAACTAAATAATAACGAAAATTCGATTATCCATACACAATACCTAAATCAATTAAAATAGGATAACACAATCAATTCTTAATGAAAAAAAGAAACAATAAACTAATAAAAAAATACTTAATTCAGATCGTCGACATCGATATTAGTTCCAAACTAGTATCGAGATATTTAACCCTTCATAAGTGTTTTCTGAAAATATATTTCAGCCCCATCTAACGTCCCTGACCAAAAATCCCTAATTAACTCCTCACTGCCGCACCGTCCCCTTGCAGCGTCTCCTGTAGCGTTTTGGTGTGACAAATAAGATTGTCACTCCTTAAAACATTTCACGCCTCTTGTTGCTGGTCCACGCCCGGAGCTTCTCTGCGCTGGCCATCTCTTCATGCAGCCGAGCCACCAGCCAAGCCCAATCCACCAGCTCCACGCCTGCGACCCACCTCTCTAGCGTCTCCCATCTGCTAGTGATTCATTGCTGCGCCCACGCCTGGAGCTTGTCTTCCTGTGGCTGCTCCTTTCAACTGTTGATTGACAAGACAAATAAACATTGCAACGCCTTGAATCCCTTCCAGCACTCCTTCTGCTTAAGCTGCGTTTTAAGTAAAACGCCACTCCCTTATGCCCTGCAACGCAAGCATTGAACGCATATAACGCACCAAAACGCATGCGTTGCGTCTCTACAAAATCGCTCAACACGCTGCCGCACAATGCATCCCACTGTAGCTGGTTCCTGTTGCGTCTGATGGGACAATTAAATGTGTGTGTCCCTTAAATCCTTCATAGCCCGCAGCCCTCTACTGTGCGTTTTGCACAAAACGCACACACGCTGCCTTGGAACGCCCGGCGTTAAACGCATGAAACGCAGCCCTCTCCAGCGTTAAACGCTACATGCGTTTTACGCATACCTGCCAGCGTTCTGGCTGCTCATATTTTCCCCTTCTTTTGTCGTTTTATGCTTAATTTTTCTTGTATTTTTTTTTTGCTTCTTGCTCCATAAAGACAAACAAAAATTAATTTTCAAAAATGACTCATATGTGGTGCTTTCGACTCACTTTAATTTCTTTACTTCCAAATTGTTCCTAAAATCATATATGAATTAAAATAAGTATTTTAAACATTTTCGTGTCAATAATTGCTAAGTATAAATGATCAAATATATCAACAATTAAACACATATCAATAAACAACTGAGGTATCGAGTGATTCCGATAGTAAAAGTCCTTTGGAAGAATCATTCGAGTGAAGAAGTCATATGGGAAATAGAGGAGCACATGAGGAATCAGTACCCCTACCTATTTGATCATTCATGTAAGAATTTCGAGGACAAAATTTTTGTTAGGAGGGGAGAGTTGTAACATCTCGATACCGATGTTAAGGCTAGAATAGCAATTTATGAGAAAGTATTGTGAAACTAAAAAAATGCACGTCATACATAAGTTAATTGTGACATACATATTTATTTTGCACATTCATATGATTGTACATGCATTCATTGGCATTTCTACGTAAATTTGATTTATAAGTGAAATTTTTGGATTAAATTGGAGTGTATTAATTATGATTTGGCAATTTTGGTATATTTTGGATATTTTGAAATTTTTGGTAAATTATTTTGAGCTGAAAATTTATTTGATGATAATAGTTATTATTTCAGAATTTTTGGTGAATTATAGATTAATTATCTTGAAAATTAAATTTGGTGTGTATTTGAATTTATTTCTCATTTTTGGAGACATTTTGGATATTTTGAAAATTTATCAAAAAAATTGAGATATTTTAGACTAGAAAAAAATTAAAATAAGGGATAAATAGAAGTGTGACAATTGTATTAGAAATTAATTGACAAATGGACAAATTATGGAGTGACAAATGGATCTATTAATGTGTAACATGTGGATAAAGAGTTTTGTGACAATTGGTAGCCTTCCTTGGAGGACACTTGTAACACATGCATTGGAGACATGTGTCGTGCCTTAAGAGAGACACCTAGTCATTAGGAAAAAAAGGTTTCTGCAACTCTTCCTTGGTTCCAACGAAAACTAGAGACCTCCCTTCTTGTTTGTTTGCTTCACCCAAAGTCTCCACCATCAAACCTCTCTTCTTGCTCATTTATGTATTTTGGCTTTTGGTTGAATTACCAACTTTTCACCTTACAAAACAAGAGCTAATCACTCCAACCCTTTTGGGGTTTTGAGTTATCTTTCTCTCTATCTTAGACTCTCTCCACCAAAAATTTGATAAAATCTAGAATTTTGCTGAAGTATAAACCAAGTAAGTAATGCTTTAAGTTTTATGATGGTGTAAATGATTTCTGTTGAGGTTTTAATGTTTATAACTGAATGCATGCATGAATGGTATATATTTTCATGCTTGTGGATTGTTGCATACATAAATGGTGTTGATGCATGTGTGGGTGGTGAAAGAAGAAGCAAATTGGGTGATATGATTAACAAGATGAAGGATTATAGTCATTGGAATATGATATTGGTGTTGATGCATGTGTGGTGGTGAAAGAAGAAGCAAATTGGGTGATATGATTAACAAGATGAAGGATTATAGTCATTGGAATATGATATATGCGGTATTTTACTAAACATATATCTGTATTTAGGGCATAACTTGATTTGTGAATATCCAAATTAGATGGAGTTTGATTTAGGATAAACTAGAGACATAGAACTACATTTTTCATGAAGAATCAAATTCAAAATATGTCCTTAAGAGTCTGGAAATTGGGCTTGAAGTTGAGATTGTTGTTCTGATGAGGTATGAAAACAGTATGCAGATTTTTTATTATAACTTGAATTATACTAAACCAAAATGCATGAAATTGGTGTCATTGAATACTTAAGACATTGTGGAACATTTGTTTAGTAGAAGGTATTGGATATTGTGGAACATTTGTTTAGTAGAAGGTATTGGATATTGTGGAACATTTGTTTAGTAGAAGGTATTGCCTAAATACCTCATTGTCTAGGTCAAAATGGTCATACAAATCTGACCCGGAATCTACTTAAGATAAAAATCTGAAAATTTGATAGGTTTCATAAATGATATTATGAAGATGAAGAGGTTTAAAAAATTGAAATATGCTTCAGTATTTTGATGATATATTGGTATGTAGATTTTCAAATGAGTTGATTCTTAATTTATATTAAATTAGATACTTATGGCTACAACTTTCTTGAAGAAGTCGACTTTTAATTCTGTCTCTAAACATTTCAAAATCTGGCTTGAAATTGAGTCTTGAGTGAGGCTGTAGCACTACCAGGGACAGAAATCATATCCTGTGATTATTGAATAAACTGTATTGATGTAGGCTGAATTAGACTGAGGTATCTTCACCTAAGTTGTAGCTTATTCTCTTAGCTTTAAATTGGTATAAAGTTTGTAATTTTTGGATATCTGAGCTCAAAGATATGAGTTGTAAAATTAGAGGATATGATCATGTACCAGCCAAAAGTTCAAAATGAGCACAATCTGTGGTATTTTATGCATAACTCATAGAATACTGAATCAAATTGGATGATCTTGGAGTCATTAGAAACTTAAGACATGGTTGAACAATTTTCCAGAAGAAAGTGTTGCCTAATTTTCCATTTACTTCATCAGATTTAGTATGCAAAATTGACCCATATGTGTATTAGAAGAAAAATCTGAAGTGGTCAATGAAATTATGAAATTGTTTTGACATTGTTTTGTTTTGGTCCAATTATAAATATACATGGTATTAATGAGGGCTTTGATATCTGAATGAATTGTTAATAAGGATCACAATAAAGTACCCCGGAATTGTCAGTGAACATGCATTGTGCATATTTTATGTATAAGTACATGTGCACAAAGGAATACTTACATTAGTGCAAAAATGTAATATATTGTAAATGTGTTGTGTATGTTTTAGAGGAGCACATTGGACGCCAGTCGAACGTTGTTGAACTATCTAGGCAATAGCTTTTTAGAGTGTACAGTGAGTCAATCTAGATGATTTCCTTGATTGATTTGATTTGAATTTAATTTGATTTGTTAAACTTCCAATATTATTGAACTGTTTGTGAGTTGTTTCTGAATTCCAGACCGGAGGTCTGAGGAGTTTAGTATTTGGGCAAGTATTGGGAGTGTTTTGATTTGATATGGATTTGACAGTTGATCCTCAATAAAAGTTGAATGCCGGACTTTGGTCCGATGACTGTGAAAGACTTTGTTTGAGCATTTGTATAAGATTGTGATATATGACATGTTTAGTATTTGATGCATTTCATAAAATGCATGCTCAGATAAAAGCCAGTTTGAAGCGCTTCGACGTAGAGCTTTGCTCCGTGATATATGTTCTACACGTAGAGCTATGCTCCGTGATTCTATTCTGAGTGGGTTTTATGGGTCAATATTTATATAAGTATGTGATAGGCACTCAGTCACAACAATAGGAACGAATTTAAGTCTCATGCATATAGCGTTCATGTAAGATTGAAATTCATGAATGATTTGCAAAGTTGTAATGAGTGACCATATGTTATGCCATGATGTGTGAGTATCTGAAAAATAATTATATGTTCTGAATGAATATCTGTGATATATGTGATGTGTATATGTAGTCCGGTGAATTCATCAATGATGGTTCACTCATTGAGTTTGCAAAACTCATCAAAAATTGCAATGTGGCTTTTCAGGTACGAGACAGGAGACCTAGTTCCTTAGTCAGGACTTAAAGAATTTTTTGGATAGAGAAATGGCTCAGAGGTCTGTCAACTGATACCAAAAGTGATATAGTTTTTGTTATTTTTGTAGTTTTGCTAGAACCTGTATAAGGTTTTGTAAATATTTGTCTGATGGAAACAGTGTAAGCTTTATGATTGAATGAAGTGAATGGTTTAAAAATTTTGCTGACTTTTGAGTATGTTAGATGATGCCATATGTAAGTTGGATTTGTTATTGCTCCAACATACCATTTTCATAGGGTATGTACTTGAATGTCCTTCGGGTATTCGGGTATTTACCTTGTGGTAATGGGATATTGTAGTCCTTTTACAGGAGGGTCATTTGGTTGCATTTAAGAGCCGAAAGCTTAATGGTGCAGAGTAGCGGTACTCGACACACAAGAAGGAGATGCTTGCAGTGGTGCATTGTCTGGAGATGTGATGAGTATATTTATTGGGAACCAGGTTCGTTGTTCGGACATATAATATTGCTAACACATTTTTCAGGACCCAGAAGAAATTGTCCACAAAACAAGCCTGGTGGCAGGAGTTACTGACCGAATATGATTTCGTGTGGGAGCATAAACCGAAGAGGCACAATAACATGATAGATTCCTTGAGTAGGAAGGAGGTATTTGCGACTCTTTATTCGATCACGAGGGTGTAGTCCAACTTGTTGGAGTAGATCAAGGCGGCAGCTCCA
Source organism: Erythroxylum areolatum (assembly GCA_024520975.1). Taxonomy (NCBI): domain Eukaryota; kingdom Viridiplantae; phylum Streptophyta; class Magnoliopsida; order Malpighiales; family Erythroxylaceae; genus Erythroxylum; species Erythroxylum areolatum. The sequence goes on along the minus strand of JANIJH010000008.1, from coordinate 53,261,376 downwards.
CTAGACACCATATAATGTAAGATAATTACTCAAGTAAAGGAGGGCGTTGTATGCAAGTTTTGGCTCGACGATGATAGGCTGTTGATGACTAAGAGTAGTAAAGTTTACGTGTCGAGCTTTGGTGGATTGCGGAAGCAATTGTTGAAGGAGGCGTAGGACTCGCAGTGGGCTAGTCACCCAAGAGTCCAATGGATGCTAACGCTCCTATCGCGTTCCTACTTTTGGCCGAAGATGGAGGATGACGTGGAATATTACGTCAAGACGTGCCTTGTGTGTCAGTTGGATAAACTGAAGAGGAAGAAGGAAGCCGGTTTGCTACAACCCTTATCCATCCTCTAGAGACCTTGGATGTTGGTCTTAATGGATTTCATCAGTGGATTTCCAAAGGTGAATAACATGGCGTCAATCATGGTGGTGGTTGATAGATTCTCCAAGTATGCGGTCTTCGTGCGAACTCCTGTATCTTGTCCCTCGGATGTTACGACCGAGCTGTTCTACAAGCACGTGGTCAAGTATTTCGGAGTACTAGCAGATATTGTGAGTGACTAAGATGTCAGATTCACGGGCCAATTCTAGATGTCTTTCTTTAACTTGATGGATTGCTATTTGAAGTTTTCAATGGCAAATCACCCATAAACGGATGGCCAAACCAAATGGATCAACAGTTTGTTGGAGGAGTATCTTCGGCATTACGTAAGTGCAAGTCAATGTAATTGGTTGAATTTACTTGATACTGCACAGTTCTGTTATAACTTGCATAGATCTTCGGCTACGGAGAAGAGTCCCTTTGAGATTGTGTTGGGACAACAGCCTCTCACTCTACTAGAAATTGCTCAACCAAGGACAGGTGGCAAATGTCCTACAGTGCATAAGTTTGCGATAGAGAAGCAAGAGTTGTTGGATGAGGCGAAGGACAATCTTCGTAAAGTTTTTTGACGGATGAAGAAGCAAGTGGATCTTTGGAGGAGATCGTTGGAATTTGACACGGGAGATAAGGTTCTGTTGAAACTGACCCTGCAGATTTGGAAGAAGATCTCAAGCAAGCAAGTTCATAGGGGATTGATGCCGAAGTACGATGGACCGTTTGAAGTGCCACATAATGTGGAGAATGTGGTGTACTGATTAAAGTTACCCGAATGGTTAAAGGTACACCATACTTTTTATGTTAGTTTTCTTAAACCTTACTATGAGGATGCATCAGATCCGAATGGGAGTCAGGTGAAGTGTCCACCACTGGTTGTTAGAAAACAGTTCAAGGATCAAGTGGAGAAGATCCTAGATTACCGGACCATGGGTCAATATAAGAAAAACCGATGGATCGAGTTCTTAATCTAGTGGAAGGGTAAACCTGTAGCAAAAGCTATGTGGGAGAAAGATATGACCTTGTGACAGTACGAGAATTAGGTGAACCCCTACCTTTAGACTAATTCGATGAGGGTGTCGAATCCATCTAGTGGGGGTGGTTTGTTAGACCCCTAAGTTCCGAAGGACTTCTCAACGACCTTCATAGGGAGCCTTAAGAGGAAGGTTAGCTGGATTCATGCATGAGGGAGACATATGAAAATATTGCGGCAAACGTGGGTGAGTGAGATCGGACTTGGTGCCAATTTTGGTAAAGCCTCGAACCTTGTGGAGATTGACTTGACTCAGGCTAAGGTCTTAACAGGCTAATGACTTAACCCATGCTTGGATGGATGAACCACTACTAATGGACTTGTTGTGGGAAGCATTGGATCAGGCCAGTGTGTTAGTGGGCTTCGGCGAGATCACACTGCATCATCAGCGGATAGAGATCATGAGGAGATCTTAGATGATGTGGCGATGACTGGGAGTTAGAGTTGTAGTGAAACTCAACACCTGAAGATAGTGAAGATCTTCGCGGATAAGAATGTTAGTGTTTTAGATAAATGTAAACTCTATCTTGTTGTTATCTTATCTTATCAGTTAGAGTCCTATTTAGATGGGAGTGTCGTCTAATTGGTCCACGTGATGTAATTTGATAAAGATAGACGTGATATTAACGCGATCTTAGGTAGTTTGGATTTAGCGGGAATCTGAATGTAACTTGGACTCCAAGTTAGGATGCCTATGTATAACTCATTTGAGCTTTGCTCTTCTCATTTTATTAAAGAGAGCATTCTTTGTATTCTTTTGAGGAAAAGTATGTAAAGTTGGTTTTATACAGTATCTCTATATGTCCTTGTGGCCTTTGTTCTTATTAGTCTTATAGTATTGTTTTGTGTGCGAGGTAAACACTTCGAGGGTCGGAAAATGCTGAGTCTTGCTTTAACGGATCTAAGTGAGATTGCCGTGTAAAAGGTGTGAGCGAGAAACTTCAGGTGAAAGTTTAAGTTCCAAGATTAGCTTTGTAACGGTCACCACCTTGTGTTTTGTTCCATATAATTTACCATTCACTTTCAAAATTAATGGCAAATTGGTACTGCTACAATAAGAGATTCAATTAGAGTTTGCAAGGAAAGAACTCACTCGAGTTCATATTTGAACCCAGGAAAATTTTAGGGGGCGCTTGGTTCACAGAAGGTAATAGGAATGGTAATGGGAATGAATATAGTGAGGAATAGGAATGGATATAATCATTATAATTATGATGGTTGGTTAAAATGAAGGAATGATTACCATTGCCATTGATAGTGGTTG
>JANIJH010000008.1:53145656-53170147 GCA_024520975.1 Erythroxylum areolatum | reverse complement strand
AGAACAATGACTAGGAACATTTAGAAATAATACATAAATGCAATATGAATCTCATAATTATAATCTCATTATAATTTTCATTTGCAATGTACAATTATCTCATGGACTTTATCATATACATCTAAACATATATAAGATAAATAATGCCTTTAAATAATTTGTCACTAAATTTCAACCAAAGCGATTGGTTGTAGGGCATAAACCATCAAATCAAACCCTAAGGCTATATTTGGTTGGTTGGTTATTAACGGAATGGAATGAAATATAATATTATTTCATCGTTTGGGAGAAGGGTTTATAATAAAATGGAATGGAGTAGGATGGAAGTAGTGGATTTCACATTACATCTCATTCTATTATAAACAGTAAAAATAGGTTACCTCCGATTTGGGAAGTTTAGGATGGAATGAAAAATAATAACCAACATTTTACCATATTACATTATGAATCATTCTTTCAAACAACATGTCACTATATTACATTATGAACTCTTTCATCCATCTGGAAGAATAATTTTCTAATATTACATCCATTTACATTCCATTCTATTATAAATTATCCCACTTCATTCTATTTTATTTTATTAAAAACTTTACGTCCAACTAAGCATAGCCTAAATTAATTGGCAACTAACCTCTTAATTGCTTTAGTGGCTTTTTTTTTTAATTCTATCTCAATTTCTGTTATTTACTTTTATTAAAATCAATTGCTTGTTGTTAGGATCAAATTGGTCATTGCATAATCCTTATAAGAACAATATTTTTGAATATTACAAGATATGATCCATATACTTGCAGTATAGTGAGGGTTTTATTAGATATAAAAATTGCTCAACATTAATAACCTCTCCAATATTACCTTTTTCTCCTTACTGATTTTCCTACAATATTAACCATCTCTCCCATTTCACTAGACTTAACACATGATTGCTAGAGTTTCCATGAGTTGGAACCAATAAGATTGATCAATTTCAATACATAAATCCCAGTGGCCAAACTCAGCCTTATGAATTTTTCATCCTCTTTTCCATTTTAAATTAAGCGAGTGTTTTTCGACCTTGTTATACTGATTGAGCGCGCTTTTTTCGATACCTAAGCTGCCGTTCGTCAATTTTTAACATAAAAAATATCTCTCAAAGGAAATTTCTGAGTCTAGGATCTGGTCCCCATCATTTCGGTGATCTCCTGGCCACACGTGTGATTTTACCCCATATTTGTTCTATACACCTCTCCCAAGCAACGAAAACGATCACGCCTGTAGGCTTAACAGGGAAGAAAACTTAAAGTGACCAGTGTTATAATTCACATACAAGAGGACAGAAAATTTTAAATGCAAAGTTCATAGTCCATTAAAAGTTTAAGATAGGAAATATCTTATTTCTGACCCCATCTGAACTTGGGAATGGCTATACAAGCGTATTGTAACTACAATTTTCCCAAAATCAATCTAGTTTGACCTCTTTGTCCTTGCACCTTTCAATTTTCCTCAATACAGGAGCCCTGTTTGAATGTGGAAGAGTTGGTAGATGTCACAATAAGGAACCACGTCAAAACAATCAACAGATGCAATGCACTCTTCACTCTTTCATAACCTTTTCACATACTCCAATCATCACAATGGTTAATAAATCTTCAAAATCGTACATCAATAAATGAAAAAGAGGACATGGCAACTTCTAAAGACCATTAGGCAACACAAGAGAGAAAAAAGGGAATTGTAAGTTCTGGGCATAGCAGGCAGCATCAATCAACAATTTATTTGCCACTGACACAGTGCCTAACCACATTAACTAAAGAGTGACCTCTCTTTCTGCGTCCCACCAACTTTCCTCAACAGATATTGAACTTTGACACTTTACACAAATAAACACGACCACCCTTTACTTTGGCTAGATAAGTACAATAGACAACCAAAAATTCCCACCCAGTAATCTGACATCAAGCACCAAGTTGATGCTTCTTCATATGAAAGAAGAGATCCATTATAGTCTTTTTCATCCAAACGGGTTCCCTCCAGGAGATGAGAATGGACGCGGTGTAGCAGGAGCAGAAAACCTACCATGCACTCGTTGGTCCATTGTCGTTGTACCAAAAGCAGCTGCATCGCTGTTTAAACCTTGATGCCTAATTTGCAAAACAACAATTACAAAAATAAATATATAGAACCCTTACATTACAGACATGGGAAATTGATCACTCCATCCATATGAGAAAACTAAATAACGTGAGATATCTATTGCTTACGGAATGGAGGTATAATTTTCTAATTCAATTCCAACCAACTAAAAACACAGCAAGGCCCATTGAACCCTAACAAGATATGATTGGTTTAAGGAAATTTTTTAAGTTATAGAGCTATTACAAGCCAGTAAGCAATGCTTTACTCTCAATTAACTTGGCCCGCGAGCCCAAAAATTACAACTTTCAACATCTTCTGTGGTAACCACAGTAAGCAGAATCTAAAACCTGAGAGCTGTCTATGTCCAGGAAAAGTACACAAGAACATGCTACTGGATGGTGACTTTACAGCATATTATGACCACTTACCCAGAAAGTAGGGTGTTAGTTGGTACTTGCTGAACCATATATGCCCCTGAAATTTATCCAGCGACATTGAACATCCAAGTCAAAGGCAAAGCACAGTGAAGAAGAAGAAAGAGAAAATTAATATATGAAGTTACTTTGAGGCATTGCTGATACATAAGGTGGTGACTGGGATGTCAAAGCTGATACATATGGAAGTGACTGCGATGAAGACCATGCTGGCATTGCAGTACCAACACTGGAAGTATGCTGCAAACCTGCTGGCGGGATCTCTGGTAGAGCTCCTTGCAAAGATGCCATGGGAGGGAACTGCATGACAAGAAACATAATTCATGCGAACTTGAAATAAAACTAGAAAGACATAAAACAAGGTCCTGCTTACATTTATTTCCATTACCAAAATCATTAGGGTAAACACCATTTTAAAATACTAAATATAAATCAAATCAATTATGCTCTCAAATCATGTACCACTTCACAAGTGACAGAATGGGCCTTTAGTCTACTAGAAGCACGAAATTAAAAATTAGAAATTCAGCTGGACAAAATTCCTCATTCATATCACTTTATTCCTATTTCAAGCCCTTACCAGCAAATAAAGGTCCCAGTCACAACCATGACAATAAGCATGAATTCACTACAACATTTCACGTCAAATTTACAATGATATGTTCTTTTCACTATTTCTCAAGCATAGTTTCCTTGTTGAAAGATTCAACAAAACAAATCAAGGAAATTATATTATGAAGATAATTTTTTTATTATTATTATAGTGCTCAAAATCAGATGTTTGTCGCGTACAGCTTGAGATTGAAAGGGTGGTGGTTCGTTGACATCAAACGGGTTTGATGAACGTGATGACTGGAGATTTGGCACAGACTGCAACAAATAGTCAAAAGTTATAATAGTCAAAAACCTTCAGAACAAAACAAAATCATTGATTTTTTCCACTTGAGTAGATAAAAGCATACCGGCACTACATTATTGTATTGCATGTTGAACCCCATTCCATGGGGTAAAACAGTATGCCATCCAGGAATTGGTGCATTGAAAGTTGAATAGGTGGCAGTAAAAAGATCCTGTAAACATATAATGATCCACATAACATGTAGAATGTATATAATAGGGATGCAGCCAAATAAATGGTCAGCAATATACTTTACATACCTCAGGCAGTTCTTTTCTCCCACTAGGCTTTACATCCGCAGATGGAGGTTGAGACATACCAGCATAACTAACGGCTGGGATGGGACTTGAGAAGGCATTAGGTGCTCCCCTTGAGGGTAAACTTGTTTGCACATGTGGCGTTGTCAACAAATTCCAAGGCTGCCAAAAATGTCCAGGAAGTAACAAGGTAAACAGATATTGATAATAGATACAGAACAAAAATCAAGAACACGACAGAATCAACACCTGATTGCTGGATCCTCCATCAAGTTGTGTAGATTGTTGGGCAGTAGAATGACCAATGGAAGCAGGAAAGAAAGAAGGCTGTTGATGCTGCACACCAGACCATTGTGCTGTTTCAGCAGGTTTGACGAAGGAATTAGCACTTATGACTGGTGTGTTAGGTGCCAGACCAGGAGCCGCCACTGAAATACCACCAGGATTCAATGTTGACAAGTTACTAATTGGTGTAGCTGCAGGAGCACCAGTACCCAAGGATGACACAGATGTGTTTCCTGGAGGTACAACAGGTGAAACACCAACATTTGACAAAAGTGACACACTGCCAATGGTTGGTGTACCAGAACTGCTTGGCATTTGTGACATGTGCCCAGGTACCGATGCTGGAGTTGATAACTGCGAAATAACAGATTCTAATTGATTCATGCTCGAAGGCATTTGAGTTACATTGACCTTAGGAGCCAAATCAAAGGAGGCCCAATTGTTGTCGTTAATACTAGTTGCTGGTGGAATAACAGATTGGGGCATAGTTTGTTGTGATTCTTGAACTGATGTTACAGGAGGATCAGGATCAGCATCAAAATCAATTAAACTTGCAGTATTCTCCACTTTAACTTCTACAGAATTCCCGTTGGTAGATCCCAAGCTACTAGAAGAAGCAGTTCTCTGTAATTAAATGAAACAATACTGTAAGACCATTCCTTCTCCCCAACCCATCAGTCACTTTAAAATGAAATGCAAGAGATAACAGAGAAGTGAGTTTGTCAAATAAGTGACTATCCTTCAACTCAACCAAAATGCAATCTTAAGCATCCAAGTAGGTGAACCTTAAAAGTAACCAGATGGCACACAGCTGAACTACAAATGCTATTGTCCCAAACTTTCATGATTAAGATCCAGAAGCAGTGAAACGATTGATTTAGCTAAATAATGGAACTATAATGCAAACTGTGGGATGTGAAAATTAAGGCTTTGATCCAAGTTGTAAGTGATGCCATAACGTTGCTGACTTCATTGGAAACAAATTGAAAAAAAAAAACAATTTCTCACGAATATGCTACTGGAACTGCTGAATTCATGATGCCTGACTAACTGAAAATGTACCGATGAAATGTTTAAGAATTCTAAATGCAGCTATTTGAAATAGAATGTTTACCCGTGTCTGAGCAAAACCATCAGCAGTCCTTGTCACATTGGCCTTTGGTGGTTCACTTATACGAAGAGGCACTACATTATCTCTCAAAATTTCTCTAACTGGCCGCACCAATGGGGGACTAGAAGCCTCAGGATCCTTAAGTCTCTCAGGTGAACGGCCTTCCAGCTTTGAATCTCCATCAGATGACAGACGGTCTTCTCTTTTTCTTCCGTTTTGGAATCTGTCTTCCCTACGCCAGTCACTGATTATCTCATGATGAGCAGGACTTCTCCTATTATCATTATATTGTCGAACTTCTTGGTCATATCCCGGACTTCTTCTGTCATCATAACTATATCTAGAATTCCTGTCTTCACCTCTTCCACCTGGACTAGACATTTCACTATACCGTCGTTCATATGAATCCTCGTAAGGGGGACTTCGTGACCCTCCCTGATATGCATCATTTCTCCTATTGTCATAGGTGTCTTCTTTTTCACCCTGCACCATTTTCAATTTGAAGAATGATTAGATAATATTTGGGGAACCAATCATTAATGAGTTCAACAGATGCAACTAAAGTCACCATCTTTGTACTCAGAGGCTTGCCGGAGTTCCTTTCACCAGTATATCTTCTATCAACGTAAACATGTTTAATAAAGTCCCGTAATCTGTCAATGTTACTGGAACAAGAGCATTTGAATCAGAAATACAATTGTGATTGACACATGACAAAATACAGCAGAAACTAAATATAACCTGCTATCAGGAGCAGATTGACGCTGTGAATCCAATTCTTTGAAATAGACATCTCTTGCACGCTGCAAATTTGATGCTCAGGTAATCAACGATGAACCACTAAGAAGATAGCATAAAAACAAAAAGAATCCAGGTATATGCATTTTAGGAGAGTTTTGAGATAGATGTGTTAGGAAAAGTTATACCTTGTTTCCACCTTCTTGAAGAGCTGAAACTTCTTGTGAAGTAAATTTTGCCATTGATACTGATTTTACTCGATGTGTGAATTCCCGACTACAAGTATTTTCAACAATAAAATCAGTTAAAGCAACTGCAATTCCTCTCCCTCCCCTTTCCAAATACACTCCCAGAAAATAGAAAAATTGCAGATCTTACAAGAAATAAAACCACATGGTGGATGTAAAACATGGAATGAAATGGAATGTGCTACACAGAGGATAACATTTATACTTACTGTATTCCACTACACGTGGTGCAAACAAACGTCCAGAAATTTGTGCACACATACTGTGGCCCCTGCTCAGTCAGGAACAAATTATCAACACAACGATAAGTTTAGGCAGAGTAACTTTACATGAATGCATCAAACCTGAATAAAAATTGAAATAATAACATCTTACACAGCTTATGAAGTCATATTATTATTTCACTCAAGCCATTCTTCACAAATATCATGCAAATCTGACAAAGTCTTGATCTCTATGAGCTTAAAGATTTTAAAGTTTCAAGAAGTTTTGTAGTAATGCCTATATGTTGTCCACACCAATCAAGTAACACGATTAAACAAAAACATAATGCAACAAGCTGGATTAAAAGCTATGGAGCATTAATATCATTTACAAGAAAATAAATGAAAACAGAAGCCCAAATTGAGAGAAACGCAGTTAAAATCACAGTTATGGTTTTCAAACCTTCTTTTTTTTTTTTTTTTTGAATGCATCATTTAAATAAATATAAGCAACCAACTGAGTAGAAGTAAGTCCCAGCGTGCATTGTGCTCTGCAGCTTACTCCCTTTCTTCCATTCCTTTTCTTAAAAATGCAATTGACCATGAAGCATACAATATTACTAAAAGAGGAAGTATCTTGATACACCATCAGATTTCTTGAATTAAAAGTTCCAAATCACTCAAGCCCAAAAATAATTAGATACACCAATTTTAGATCCATCTATAGAGGTTTGTCGGTCTGAAAACATAACTCATAGAACAGTTATTCCACACTCAAAGAATTCATTTATTTACATTCATAAATAAGTAATTCATTCACATATGATATACGTTTTCTCCATTAATATTTATGTATTCATATATACACACACAATATTGGTTAATTAAAGAAAATACAATATTGATTGGAATAATTTAAGAATTAGTATGGGCTACGAATCAGAAAACTACAGACAACAGAAGAATGCAAAAGACTCGGAAAGCTGCATACCATACTATTACAGTTAACGCATTTACGATTGTCGGGAAGTTTGAGAAGCCCCCGAATAATTCGCTCATGTTTTTCGTCCTCTTTCAGTCGATTCGCCATTCCAGCTACCAACTTGCCCAGACCGACATCAACAATCAAACACAAATTAGTAACGAAAGCAACATAGCAAAAACCGAAAATTCAACATGTAAAAGACTGCGGATCTGAGAAATCAAAACTGTTTAGCAACCGAAGGCGACAGAATAGACAGAAAAGGAAAGTCAAGAACAGACCTGGATTGATTTTTATATAAGCTGACCAGTAATTGGAGATCAAACGCGAATTTGATAACCACAGTTGCCGAGAGAGAGAGAGAGAGAGATCGATGGATGAAACTAGAGAGAGTATAAGAAGAAGATAGCTTCGGTTTTTGTACAGCTAAGAGGTAAGCACAGAGAGAGGGTGAGATGTGAGTCTGAGCCTCTGCCTTTTTCACCCAAAAAGAAAAGCTTTCGACTAAAGAGCAGAAGTGAAATAATTAAGGGAAAAGGAATGTAGGCAATTATAGAAACAAAATTTGAGAGATGTTATTGTTACCTCTTGTCCCTTGTCTCTCGCTTAAAATGGTCTAACTTTGGACTTGTCTGCTCTTTAGAATTTTGGGTTTAATTGCGCAGCCAATAGTATACCCCTCAGTCCTTCCGTCCTTCCTTTCACCTTCCCCGACACTTTTCATTTCTAAGACCGAACCTTCAAACCTTGAACGTATTAGATTATTACTATTATTTCTCTTTTACTCCTTCCGATTTATAATAAGAGTCGTATTAGAAAAATACATGTTTATTAAGACAGCTAATAAAATTATAGATATATCCTTATTAATACTCTCATAAAATTAACATGTGAGAGAAATTGCATAGTATTAAATTGCCTTGAAATTATGATCTGTATAATTAAGATGAGAGAAATGAAAGGTTAATTTTGGAAAAAAAAATTATAAACATGTATATAAAGTCAAAAATAATACTTATTTTTAATAATTAAAATGTATCTAAAATGATTGTTATTATGAATCAGAGAGAGTATATTTGTAACTACTCATTTTAGTTTTAGGGATGGCAATTTCGCAAATGCATAAAGGACGGTTTCTTTGCGAATGTCGTTTTGGTTCTTCGATGAATGGCTTTCTAATTCATTAACAGTTTCTGATTGTAGAGTATGCGGTTGGAAAAAGAATGGAAACGACGTCAACAGCATGAATTTAATGAGGATATGTGGACATCGAAAACGAAACCGACGGACCTGGCACCCTTTGTTCAATTCCTTAAGTTTGTTTTTTGGTCTAGAAGTTTTCGCATCCAGTTCTTATTTTGTCCCTGCAAATTGAAACCCTACTAAAGGTTTTCAATTTTGATTTTAAAATTCTAATGTGAATAGTAAACATTTGTTTTACTTAATTCATTTTCATTAGTTTATTCTTTGAACCGTTGAGTGAGGCTATGAATATCTTCGGTTGGGGAACGAATAATTTGAATTATTCAATATTCACTACATTACACTTAAACAGCAATAACAAAATTTTTAAAATAGCAAATGATGAACATGAGTTGATCGATGTTGCTGTTTTTGAAATTTTTGTTGAATTCAATAGCATCAAATTATATATTACGCAGAAACAAACTCTCCACTAGTTAGAAGAAATATTCCTGAACTTTCTCACCGAGTTATTGTTATTGTTATTATTGAATTACGTATTAATTAAAATAAAATACACATTTTCTTAAATGTAATTAGGCTTGAAAATTTTTCTTACATAAAGTCTGATAAAATTTTGTAAATATTTAGGTCCAGAAGACAAATTAGGGAGTTGATTGGATCACTCAAAATAGTTAAGTATGAAAATCAGGTAATAATAACCTTAAACTATATTCTTAAATTTGAGTTCGATTCATAAAAATTGTAAATTTTTTTATTAATAAAATATTTTATGGTAATACATATTTTGAATTAGTAATTAATTAAATTAATGATTAATAATTAACTATATGGATTTTTGAAATATATATGAAATTTGTAAGAATTTTATTCATTAAATAAATAATTGTGAAGTTACAAAATATTCAGAGTTTATATTTGATTACATGTTATGATGTGTATTGCTTGATAATTTGGGATAAATATAATATTTATAGTTTTCAGTTGTGTATGTGTAGAATTAAGAATACTATGGTAAGATTATCATGTTTATGAAATTAGATAGAGGCTAGTATATAGTGGTTTAAAAATAGACTGTAAAAGTTGTGAATATGTGGCTTGCCTACAATAGGTTATATTTGATGGTCATATATTGATCGGTTACTAAGATATAAGTGAGGTATCGGGGCATCCTTAGTCTCGAAGATACCTTGTGACGATGACTAGGTACTGACGTCGTACTAAAGGATCCTAAATCTTAGGGATATCTTGTGCTAATGGACAGGTATTAGAGTGGTACCAATGTATTATATTAGATTTAGGAATTGAGGTATCTTGTGTCAATATTTACACAAATGATTATGTTTCCACTTAGTGAGTGATGACGGTGAGTAAAGAAGAGTTGACAAACTATTGACTGTAAGCCTACTAGATTAAACAGGACCCATTTAATTCACTTTATAAAGAGGTAAAACATAAATAGTAATAATTAAAATAATATTAGTATTAGTAATTAATAATGATAATAAAATTATGAATGTTTATTAAGTGTTTGAATAGTTTGGATATTGCTTATGTATTTTAGTGTTATATGTATATTTTATAATTTGATTATTTTTAGCATAAATTGAGTTGTTTAATTTTATGAGTACGGTCAAGTTACTGTTACTAAGTAGGCAACTTACTTCCTGTCACTATAATTTTTAGGAGATATAGAGGTTATCAATAATTCCAGTGTACGTGATTATCAATGTAGAGGCTAGATGGGGCCAATAGATCAAATTGAGTACAATTGCTTTATGGTATATACTTTGAATGTTATAGTTTGGGATGATTATGGTTGAACAAATAACTTTTATGACTGATAAATGCCATTTTTCAGACTAAAGAGATTTTGGTAATCAATAATGTAATTATGGAAAATTTAGGCTAAATTGTGGTTTAAGAATTTTGAAGTGTCACATTTAGGTGGTATCATGGTGACTTTATGTTTTTGGAGACAAATTGAGTGAATCAAGAAAAAATATAATATATTCTTATTTTATCTAGGATAGTTTCAGGAGATGATACTACTGGACCATAGTCCACTAGAGAATCAAGTAATTTGATCTGTGGTTTACATGTGCCTGATCGGGGGGATGGCAAAGCAGATCGAGTAAGAGGAGAGATGTTAGTGTCAATTCAGATGATGCAGTTTTTTCAGATGATGCAGCAAGTTGTTACTATGGCTTCTACCTGAGGTGATTTTATAGTGGACCACAACTATGAGCAGATCCATAAGATGGGTGTAGTGGAGTTTTGAGGCACTACTGATCCTGAGGAGGCTGAGGCACAGTGAGAGTAGATAGAGTTAATTTTAGATTGTTTAGGGTGTACCTAGGAAAGAAAGTTGCAGTACATTATTTCATGAAGAGATCTTATGAGTTATGGGAGATGATTCAGCAAGAGGTTTAGAGAGAGTTTATAGATAAATACACTCAATAAATATATCAGGATCCGAAGAAGATAGAGTTTATGAGTCTGGTTAAGACATAGGAGATGTCTATAACGGAGCATGAGGCTCACTTTGTGACTTTGTCTAAGTATTCATTAAAGGTCATGAAAAATCTGGAGAGAAGATGTTACCGATTTGAGCATGGTTTAAGGATTGAGATTCGTTTGGGTTTGGGTTTGGGTTTGGGAATTGCTATTTCTAACTTTAAGAAGTTACTAGATACTGCACTAGCAGTAGAGGATGTGATAAAACATGAAAGAGGGCGAGGAGAGTTAAAGAGGCAACCAAAGGGTTATCATGGAGAGGAAAGTCAGTGTGTTAAAAGGAGTGATAGTCATTCATGGTTTACTAGTGTAGGGCGATCTAAGAGAGCCGGTGCTACTTCGAGCAAGAGTGGTTGTTTCTATAGGTTTAGTGGAGATTAATAAGCTAGTACAGATTCAGGATAAAATAACAATAACAACAACATCCAGTAGAAATATCGCTAAGAGGTAGAGTTTGTGGAGGTTTAGTAGTACACAGCCTTACCCCTAACTATTAGAGAGGCTATTTCCAAGTAACTCACATAAGGAAGGGAAAAAAAAAGGAAAAATAAATATAATTAATTAAATTGAAGAATAAATTAAAAATAATAGTTAAAAAATAAATAAATAAATATTAATAGTAGGGATTCAGGATAGTATACAATTATTAGTGCACCATCGATTGGATTAGACAAAGGGGTTAGCTAGAGGTTCAGAGAATCTTTTAATAAAGGAGTTTGAGGGATACAGATTGTGCAAACTATGGGAGAGTTCACAGAGGACCAAATTGGAGACCCATTAGGATCAGTCAAATATGTTATATCTATGAAGAGCGAGGGCATTTAAAAGGAGTTGTCTGATAGTAGAAAGGAGTTATGGGAGTGAGGGCAAAGAAAACAATATGTGGTCAGAGTTATAATTTTAGTTCAAGTAAAGGTTCGGGTAGAATTGGTAGTAGAAGAGCTTGATGTAGACTAGCAGCCGTTATAAGTACTAATGGAACATCCTCATTATAGGGTCATACTTAGGCAATGATATACCATGTGATAGGGAGGAGGCACCCGTAGCCAACAATGTCATTTTAGATACGATTTCATTATTTGATATTGAGGCTAACATATTAGTAAACCCAAGATTTACAAATTCGTACATTTTTTTAAAGTTTGCATCTAGATTTCTAGGAGAGGTTAGTCTATTAAGATATAAAATAAGAGTGTGGTTTTTAATGGGAGACTATATGATAGCGAATAGTGTAAGGAGGGGGGTGCTAGTGAGGATTGGTAGAGTGGAGCTACTAGCAAACTTGAAAGTGATAGATTTAAGTGAGTTTGATGTGATTCTTAAGATGGATTAGTTAGCACAACATTGAGTTGCAGTGGAATATTATATAAAGGAGGTGATCATGAAGTCTTCACGTAAACCAAAGGTGATATTTGTGGGGGCATCATAAAGTAGTTCCAGTATGTTTGATCTCACCCACAACTATTAAACGATTAATATTGGAAGAATGTAAGGCGTATCTAGCTTTTGATTACAAATATGAGGGAGGTAAGTCCTGAGTTAGAGGATGTTCCTATAGAGAGGGAATTTCTAGAGGTATTTTTAGATGATTTACTTGGTTTACCACCTTAACAAAAGATAGATTTCATTATTGAGACTATGTATGAAGTTGCACTAATTTCTATTTCACCTTGTAGGATGGCTACTGTTAAGTTAAAGGAGCTAAAAAAGTAGTTAGAGGAGTTGTTAGAAAAGAGTTTTATTAGATCGAGCACATTACCCTGGGGAGCTCTAGTGCTGTTTGTAAACAAAAAGGATGATAGAATAAGACTTTGCATTGATTACTATTAAACTTTTAATTTAAAAACTTTTTTAACTACAAGTATACAGATTGTATCTTATAGTATAAAAAGTTTCATCCCATAAGGATTGTAGCCGCCACCTAATAATTCTTGTAAACTTTGCTTAAGGTAAACAATAAGATGAAGAACTAATAATTAAACTAAAAACAAAGACTTAATAACTAAACAATGAAAATTGCAACAGTAAATTTGATTAATTGATCAATAAAGAAAACTAAAATTTACTTCTATCCTTATTTGTTTTCACTTTAGCTTCTTGATTTAATCTTAGTTGATCCTAGATATCCAATAATTATGATTACCATCTCCCAAGATCTAATAAGATAATATTAATTAAAATGGACAAAAGTAAATTGTGATTTTCAATCTATCAGGCTCTTTCTAACTATGTAATTGGTTTTGAAGCAATCATATGGATAAATAATAAGCAATTAAGATCTCTCTTACATTGCCCATTAATTTTATGTTTATAGGTCTATTGAGGAACCAACTCTCACTGAGCAACATAGCAGAAGTGATTCAGTCTAATCTCTTTATTCAAATTGAATATAAAATAATAAACATCACAAGAATATTTCATTAAATTAAGAATGTAAAGTTAAACAAATAAATCAAGAGTAATTCCTAAAAAGGAATTTAGTAATCCATAGATGTAACTATATATCCAAATTTAGTTATCATTAATAGCTAAAATAACAAAGAAATAAAAAAGAAGTAAAGAGTAAAGAATTGAATCTAGAAGTGTTCTTTTTTTTGCCTTGAGCTGGAAAATTTGCAACCTTGTTCTTTATAATTTTTTTATTATTTGATCTCCTCTTATTATGCTTTCCTAGCAGTTAAGTGATGCTTTTCTCTTCACTGTATATTCTTGAGTCTTTTAGAATTTTATCTAGGTTTTTTTCCACGTGTTTATCTTCTGAAAATAGTCCTAAAATGTAAAAAAAATATTTAAAAAAAACTCGCGACTTGGGAAAGCTCAAAATTGTGCATAGCCTTTCGCTAGCTCTATGGCACAATGGTGCATAGGATGCATGATCATGCTAAAGGCTCTACATCCTACTGCTACTTCCATGCACGATCATGTAGACATTATTCTCTAACTTTTTCTTCATCTTTTCTTTACTTTTTCCTGTCTCCACTCATAACCAAAAACATCAAACAACCCTTCAAATATACATTTAAGATCAAATTCTTGCCTTAAACAACAATCAATCAAACAAAACACATAAAACACTAATAAGAACATAAATCTTAGTCCAAAACATGGGATTATTATCTAAAAAACACTTAAACATGCTCTAATACCTAGAAAACACATTATAATTCACACCTATTAGCTTTTGCATACTTAAATATTTTCTTTTCCCTTAGCAAAACCAAAACCACAAAACAACACAACAAACAAATGCATAAACACACAATCATGTAAAAATACAATAATGGTATAATGGCATCAAATCTCATAAAATTAACTTAGTCATAAACATCAATCACTTAAAAATTTCCAACACACTAACGTATTCCATTCATGGTCAAATGCTTTGATTTAAATACACGTGTCAGGTCATAAACATCAATCACTTAAAAATTTCCAACACACTAGCTTATTCCATTCATTCAAAGGCTTTGATTTAAATACACGTATCAACCAAAATATCAACAGTTATTTAAACATCTATGGCACTTGTAAGTATGCACTCATTTTTAACATATTTTTTAAATAGGTTAGCGAAATAGGAAATTTATTTAACATATTTATATAAAACACTTTGTTGTTGCTGTTTTTGTTTTCACATTTTACCTCATCACTTCATCTTATTCAATCTCTCCCATGAAAGGCTACTGATGATGTCAACCAATTCAAATGAATTTAATTATAAGTGTATTTAAACAAATATCATAAATTGATAAAATAGGTATAATATTCTAATTAACATGAATATTCACCTAAAAAACACGCAAAACAAAAACTTAACAAGCTAATGTTTCTTTACAAATTAAATGATTATATTTATAGATAAGCTAATTCCTTTCAATTTTATGCCATTGACACATTCACACAATGCACACATCATGCAACAAAATGTTTACACAATGCTAACCTAATCTAAAACTAAAACAATGTAAATGCAAATTCATATATAAATGATATGTAAGTGCATATATGTCCTCACGCTTGAGCAATACATTGTCCTTCATATATAAAATGAAACATAACTAAAAACAACAAATATAACAAACAAAAATAAAAGGAATGAAAATAAGGGTAAGAATACTTATGGTAATCATGGTGGTGATGACATCAGAGAAAGAACTTGGCCATACTTTATGTCTTAAACATCCATCAATTCAACTCATTGAAAAATTATAAAAATACGGTAAAAATGCATATAAAATTTAAAAAGTAAATTTATTAGAACATAACATGCTAATTTTAAGATCACTAGCTTGAACATTTTAGTTTAATTATTTTAACTAACTCCACTTTTGGATGGTAAGGTTTTATGCATGATCACATCAGGACTTATGCTTCTTATGTCCAAAATTTTCTATCCTATATCTCTCATTCTCTTTCTAATTGTCTCCACCACTCTTTTTTCTTGTTCCCAATCAATTTTCAACTCTATAATGGTTAGTTTCTCAATGGAGGGTCTCTTAGGTGCTTCCATCCTTACTAATTATTCCTATTTTGATTTGTCACCTAACTCCTCCTTTCTTAGTTCTTCTTTATCTTCTACCTCTCTAGCATTAACTTCTTTTCTATTACACTGCTCTTGTTCTTTTATACACTCATCCACTATATCAATCTTCTTGCAAGAGCTGCTTTCCTTTAGATTCTTCAATACTTTATTCATGTTAAATTTAACTTGTTTATCACCAATTCGAAGAATAACTTTCCCTTTATAGATGTCCACAAAGGCTCTTCCTGTATTCATAAATGATCAACCAATAATTAATGGATAATTTTGATCCTCTTTAAATAAAGCACTACAAAATTTATTGGAATAACAAAACTTTCCATTTTTACTATCACATCCTCCAATTTGCCAAATTGTTTCTTTATAGGTTGATATGCCAAATGAATAAGCATAAATGTTGGTTTTGCATCTCCTAGCCTCAAATTCCTAAAAATTGACAAACATATAAGATGAACAATTGCACCTAAGTCATATAAACACTTAGAGAATTCTAAATTACCAACAACATAGGGTATATAAAAACTCCTTAAATCATTCAATTTTGAGGGCATAAGGTGGGTAATTATAGAGCTACAACTTCCTATCAATTCGAATGCTTTGCTGTCTTCCCAAGTCCTTTTATTTAATAAGATGTCTTTGAGAAATTTTGGATACTTAGGTGTGCTCTCCAAAGCTTCCATAAAGGACAATTTAAGATGTAATTTCTTCAACTTCTTTAAAAACTTTATAAATTGAATGTCCATTTGGTTCTTTTACAACCTTTACGGGAATGGGATCTTAGGAACATATGGAGGGGGTGGGATATATGGAACTTGTTCCTTCTTCTCTTCCTTCATGACCTTCTTCTCTTGGTGTCCATTAGTATGGGGTTCAACCTTCTTCTTAGTTGGTTTTTCTAACTCGTTCTCACTTCTAAGTGTGATGGCTTTTAGTTGCTCCCTTGGATTAGATTCCATGTTTCTTGGGAGACTCCTAATGCTTCATGTAGACAATGCATTGGCTAACTAACCCACTTAAATCTCCATATTATAGATCAAAGATGCATGGTTCTTTACAATTTGATGGAACTTGATTTCCATCCTCTTTTGGTTCTTATATTGGCTTGTAAATGTGGAATTCAATACATCCATCAATTTTTCCATCTTTGATTCTAAAGAACCGAGCCTATCTTGCTAAAATCTTGGTAGGTCTTGAGCTCTTATTGAATTCCTGCAATATTGTTAAATCAAGAAAATTTTGCATTGTTCTTTCACTAAAGATTTCAGGTATCAAAGTAAGAGTTATTACCACCCCGACCATATTGTGGTCCTATAAAGTTGAGATGCTCTATGTTGTTTTCCATTAGGAATCAATTAGTTGAGACATGACTTTCTTCTCCATATAATCTACATCCATGTTGAATTTCCTTAAGTGAGTTGGAAGATGTGACTTTCAAGCTATTCAACTGTTTGGTCAAGTTTTCTACTTTAGCTTATAATGTTGTCATTGAATACATAATAAGCACTCCCTTTTTATCTCTAAAGGTTGGTTAGTATTTACTCCTTTTTGATGTCTAAAGACAACGATTGTTTTTCATCTCTTCTAATAAATCATGTGCGGCTTTAAATGTTTTCCTCATTAGCAAACCATTGGTTGCTACATCTATGGTGCCTCAAGTGGATGGATTCACACCATTGTGGAACAATTGTAGAAGGAATTCTTTTGGCAAATTATGATGAGGAAAACTCTTTTGTAAATCTTTAAGTCTCTCTCATGCTTTATATAATGATTCCCCTTCACTTTGTCAGAAATTGGTAATCTCCTTGACAAGGCTAGTGGTCTTTTTTACAAGAAATATTTAGCCAAAAAGACCTATATCAATTGCTCCCTTATTGTGACATTCCCTAAGTTGAGGGAGTTCAATCATACCTGAGCTTGATCTTTAAGTGTAAAAGGAAAGAACCTCATCTTGAGTGCATCTTCTATCAAATCATTATATTAGAATGTGTCACAAATCTTCAAGAAGTTAGACAAATGAGCTTTAGGATGCTCATTGGCTAGTTTATAAAATTGAACATTGATTTACAACATATTTTGTAGCTTTAGCAGTAAATTTGATTTTATTGATCAATGATAAAAAAATAGGAATTACTTTTATCCTTAGTTTTCGCTTTAGCTTATTGACTAATAATTAAACTAGAAACAATGACTTAATAACTAAACAATAGAAACTGCGACAGTAGATTTGATTTTAATAATGAATAATAAAAATTAGGAATTCCTTTTATCCTTTGGCTTTTGCTCTAGCTTTTTGCTTTACTCCTATTTGATCATAGATATCCAATGATTATGATTACCAATTCTAGAGATCTAATCAAATAATCTCAATTAAAACAGATAGAAATTGAATTGTGATCTCTTAATCTATCAAAACTCTTTCTAACTAGTTTCTGGCAATGGCGACCCAACGCATGTAATAAAGGCGATAGCAGCGACCCAACTCTCATTACCCAACATATGGACAGCAGCAGAGATCTCTGGTGAGGGAGTGAGGTTTTGACAGGGATGAGTTTTAAGAAGGCCTCAAATATGGCCTGTGATAGTTGACAATAACAAAGGAGAGAGAGGTGTAAGGACTATATGTGTCTTGTGTGGCAGAGAAGTAGAGGTTGGTGATAGAACTCTCCTTCCCAAAAGATTTGAAGAGGATGATTTGAATGTCATCTTCCCTAGATACTGCATTAAAAAATGAGGAGTTCCTCCTCTTACTAGCCAACAAGCTTCTTTAAGAGTAGAGAAGCAATCATGAAGCCGTGTAGTAAAAGATCTAGAATCATTTGGGAAGCTACATTTTATAGCTAGATTGAAGGTGGTTGTAGTCACTCCACCTCTTGAAGTTCTTCTACAAGGAGTTAACAATCTAGTCGACTACTTTTTGGAAAAGGGAAATGGTGGTTCAACACTGGGCGAATGCTACCTCGAAAAAAGTGGCCTATAATCGATGTTTATTATAGAAGATGATCTCTTCATGTTTAGATTCTCTTTAGAGGAAGTGGCTAGTAAGGTTATGGATATGGGGTCGTGGCATATAAAAGGTAAACCCCTATTTTTAGGGAAATAGTAGTTGGGATTTAAGCTTGATGGAAGTGAAATAAAATCCATTCCTATATGAGTGAACATACACAAAATATCTCTTTAATACTGGTCTTCTTAAGGTTTAAGTCATTTAGCTAGTTACCTTGGAACACCTCTTGTTTTGGATGAAAACATAGCCAATATTAAGAGAGTAGGCTATGCGAGAGTGTGTATCGAATTTGTTTCAAAAGAAGTTGATGCCTAACTTTATTCTTATTACGAAGTTTAATTCAAGTGGTGAGCTGGTGGAGGATAAGATTCTCCTTTCTTATCCTTAGAAGTTGTATACTAAACCTATCACTGAAATGTGGATACCCAAAATTAATACCAATAAGAAAGACAAGGATGGAAAACAACATATTAAGGAGGCTGACTCTTTACAAGTTGTGGGTTGAAGTACTATCACACAAAAGCATAACTCACAAAATAAAGAAACTATAAGCTTGGAAAAAACCTCTACATGTCAAGTGGAAGTTATCAAAAATGGTAACTTGGAAAAGTTATCTACAGGTCATATGGAAGCCAATGAGATTAAGATGGCTGTGAATGTTTAGAATCAAGCAAATGTAGCTATTAATGTAAAAGGAGAGAATGAAGATAATGTAAGTAAGCTAACGTTTTCAACTTCTAACACCTCTGAATAGAAAGTGGTTTCGCAGAAGCAAGATGAAACCCAATGGATGCAAAGTACCTATTCTAATGATCATCTTTACAATGCTAAAGAAGCTGAGAATATGGAGAATTCTTCATTTTTCCACGAATGAGGAAGTAAAACCAGCAAAAGATAACATAGTAGTATCTCCAAGGGCTGGTAGTTTAGAAAATGAAGTGGACAATTATGGTACCACTTAAATACAAAAGGAATGGTAAGCAACAATTACTATAAGTAGAAAATCTAGGAGAAAGACTAAGTCCTCACACTCTAAATGTTTTATACTATTTGGAATGTAAGAGGAATTAATTGTCCCAATAAACAACTAGCGTTGAAAGATTACATTCAAGCTAGTCAAACTTGTTTTGTTTATTTGATGCAAAATCAAGATTAAGGAAGATGTTTTTCAAAATGGTTTTAATTTCATACTTATAGATTAGGTTACTTTTAGCAGTCATTCAAAACACCTTAATGGAAGGGTAGTTTCTATGGATCCTTCTTATTTGTGTATTTCTATACGGTGCTGTGTTGATTAATTACTTCATTGTGAGATAGTTTTAAGATGTGTTGACATTCCTATTGCAATAGTAGTTGTGTATGTGGCTAATTGGGAATTTCAAATAGATAACTTATGGAAAAAGTAGGTTATTGATTCGAATATGTCCATACCTTGGATAGTGGCAGGTGATTTTAATTGTCTACTGTCTCCTTCTGAATCCGTAGGTGTAAGGAAAATTTCTCAAGCTGATGTTAGAGAATTATCTACATTAATAACTTCTCTTAGCTTAGTTGAACTGAGGTTTTATGGACCCATATTCACATAGAGTAATCATCAAAAGGGTAGTAAATTAATTCTTAGAAAGTTGGATGGATGCTTAGTTTATAGCAAATGTTTATCTCAATTGACAAAATGTTATGTGAAGATTAAGGAACCTTTATTCTCTGATCATACTCCAATGAAGATGTATATCTCTAGTAGCTAATTCAAGAGAATATCTCCTTTCAAGTTTTTCAACTCTTTGCTTAAACATACTAAGCTTGAATCAATTATTACTCGTGTTGTTGGTTTGAAGTTGTAGGGTTCCAATTCATTCCAGTGCACCGAAATGATAAAATTTATTAAATCAGAATGTATCAAACTCCTTAAGCATAACTCAAACCCTTCGAAATTTAATAAAGTGGAGACTCTTGAGAATTTATCTTTGACTTTAAAGCAATTGGATATGGATCCTACAAATTCCACTCTCTTGATTAAAGAGAAATTAGACCTAAGTAGTCATTTACAATATGTTGAATAATATAGGGAAAAATTAAAACAGAAGTCAAGATTTTTTTGGATGCAACATAAGGACAGCAATACCAAATATTTTTTAATGTGATTCAAGATAGAAGAAATAGAAACAACATCATTTATCTTGAGAATAAAGATGGTATAAATATAAAGGATTGGGATGAGTTGAAAAGGATGGCCAGAAGCCATTTTTATGCAATAAATGGAATCTCTACACACACTAAAAGTCTCCCTTGTAGTCAAGTTAGCTGTATGGCTAGTTCAATCAATCATGTACAAGAAGCAGCTCTAATCAAGGAAGTCATTGGTGATGAGATAAAGGAAATCTTGTTCTCTTTTAATCCAGATAAGTCTTTTGGGCCAAATAATTTTAATGCTCGATTTTTTCAATAGAAATGGAATCTGTTACAAGTTCTAGTGGTCAAAGTAGTTTAGGAATTCTTTAGTAATGGCAAATTACTCACTATATCTTTGTACTATCACTATAGAAGTTCTTCAAAGAATGACACACATATGTATTGATAAAAGCTCAGCTTTTAGATATCATAATCAATTAGGGAGCTCAATATTACTCAACTTGCTTTTACAGATGGTTTACTCATGTTATGTGCTAATGACATTACTTTAATTAAATTTATTTTTTATCATTTTTATAGAGTTTTCAAGATTTTTCTAGGTTAAGATTTAATCCTAACAAAAGCTCTACTTATTTATATAAGTTAAGCCCTGATGAATCCTCAAGGGTGATTATTAAAGCAAGACTATCCATTCACTAGTTACCATTTAGTTATTTGGGAATTCCTATCTCCACAAGGAAACTTAAGGAGGATATATGTAGACCTCTCATTGATAAATTTTAGAAAAGGATTTCTACTTTGACCAATTGTTTCCTATCTTATAAATGTAAGCTTTAGCTTACTATTTCCATCTTCAATAATCTACATATATATTGGCTATCTTACTTACCTATTCCTAAAGGATAACTAAATAAGATTGATAGAAACATAAGAGACTTCATGTGGCATGGGCTAAATACGAGTGATATGAAGATTTGCAAAGTTAAGTGGAATGTCATTTGTCTTCCTAAAAAAAATGGACGGTTGGGAATAAACTCTACTAGCATAATGAACCAAATATTGTTACCTAAAGGTTATAGAGAATAAGTCATGATAAGGAAAGCCTCTTGGTGAAATAGGTGCATATATTTCATGTCAAACAAAGAAGCAATTGGTCCATCCCTCAGAAAAGTGCTCATTCCTATATTTTTCGACAAATATTATATACCAGGTTAGTATTGCATTCTCATATCAAGCACTACATTAGAGATGGAAGAAGTACTAAAGTTTGGTTTGACAATTGGCATTCTCTTGGGCCTTTATGCTATTCACAATATTTCATTACTCTTAGAAAGTTGATCCCTAAAATCACTATGATGCAAGAAATTATTCAGAATGACAATTGGTATTAGCCATATCACATAGGTAGAGGAATCAGCCCAATGGTAAAGAGTATGTCAGATTATTTACCAAATTAGAGGCTATAGGATAAAGTCAGATGGGAGTTACATAACTTACGCAAGTTTGGTACTCTTTCTTATAAAAAGTTGATTTTTGGTCCCCTAATTAAGTTTCCCTTTTATAAACTAATTTAGGTTATGGTATCTCTAAAGATCAGTCTTTCATTGTCTCGTTTGCAGCTATTTAAAATCTAGGTACAAGAGATAGCATTAGAATTTAGATTCTGGATAAGAATTGTCTTTTATATACCTATAAAGTCGAATCATTTGATTATATCTTTTTTAAATGTTGTTATACAAGTATGCTATGGAGAAAATTTCTTAACTTATTTAATTTGCACGATAGAAGCCTTAACTAGTTAGAATGCCTATTTGGATTATGAGTTTGAAATGGAAAAGTATGGTAGATTGCAAGGTTTTTAGGGCTGGTTTTTCTAGGTTAGTTCATTATGTTTGGAGGATGAGAAACACCAAGTTATCCGAAAATCTGAATAGTTCCACAAATTCACCTGGATGGAATTTTTTCTCAAGTTTACATTGAAGATTGAGACAATCATCTCTACATGATTTATAGTATCACTTAAAATTAAAAAAGTGTTAAAAGTGTTATCTTAATATGTAGTTTGTTGTTATATTATACGCTAATTGTTGGGTATGAATTTTAGTTATCTTTGTAATTTCCACCTTTTTGAAGGAATAAATTACTTATTTTCCAAAAAAAAAATTCTAACTATGTAATTGGATTTGAAGCAATCTTATAGATAAATAATAGACAATTAATATTTCTCTGTTTTATGTTTATAGGTCCATTAAGGTACTAACTCCTATTATGCATTACAACACAAATGATTCAATCTAATTTTTTGATTTAAATTAACTATATATCCAAATTTAATCATCATTCATATCTAACAACAATAAGGAAATAAGAAAAAAGTTGAGAATTGAATCTGAAAGTCTTCTTTTCTTTGCCTTTAGCTAGAAAATTTGTAGCCTTGTTCTTGATAATTTTTTCCCTTTTGAATTTTCTTTTGTTATGTTTTCTCAACTATTAAGTGATGTTTTTTCTTATCCTTATATACTCTTGAGTCTTCTAAGGTTTTTCCATTTATTTATCTCCCAAATATATCCCCAAAATGTCAAAAGTATAAAAAACTCATGACTTAAAAAACGGAATTTGCTACTTGCACGATCATCCATTGTCTTTCTTCAGCTCTCCCATGCAAGATCATGCTACAGGCTCTCCAACTTGCTGCTGCTTTATGCATGATCATGCCAAACATTATTCTCCAGCTTTTTTTCATTTTTTCTTTACTCATCACTAGACACATCAAACCCTTGAAATATACAATTAAGATCAAATTCTTACCTTAATCATCAATAAATCAAACAAAACACATAAAATTACTAACAAAAAATAGAGATCAAAGTCCTAAACATATGAATATCATTTAATAAAATAGTAAAAACACACTTTAACACCTAGAAAACACACTATAATTTACACTTAACAGTTAAACAGGGTGACAGTGCAGAATCAGTACCCATTACTTAGGATAGATGATCTTTTAGAATAATTGACAAAGTTATCATATTTTTCAAGATTAACTTGAGATCGAGATACTAGCAATTAAGGATAGCTGAGTCAGGTACTCCTAATAAAACTTTTCATACTCAATATTGCTACTATGAGCTGCTAATGATGCCTTTCGGGATGACTAATACGCCAGCTACATTCACAGCTTTAATGAACATTACATTTTAGGAGTCTTTGGATCGATTTGTGATAGGGTCACCAATGATATATTGGTAGATTCATAGAGTAAGTAGGAGCAAGAGTAACATTTGAGGATTGTGTTATAGATTTTGAAGGAGAGACAATTGTATGCCAAGCTGAGTAAGTGTGAGTTTTGGATGGAGTAAGTAGTTTTCCTTGGACATATGGTCTCCCAAGAGGAAGCGATGCTTGATCCTACTAAATTAAAGGAAATTATGGGTTAGGAGCTACTTAGAAAAACATTAGAGATGAGGAGTTTTTTAGGACTTGTTGGGTATTATTAAAGATTTGTAAAAGCATTTTATATGATTTTTATCATGTTAACCAAGATAAAAGAGTTAGCTTTTATTAGAGGGATTAGAGTTGGTTTACAAGATTGTAGCGCCCCCTTACCATAGAGTACCCACCGGAATGCCCGTAGGTCATTCCGGTACATATCCTACGATAAGAGACCACTACTGACAAGCAACTCTAAACTCCTCATGGCATCACAATCATATAGCAGTACGAAGAAATTGACAACTTTTAAAACCAAACTGGATTTCATTTCATTCACTCAAAATTCAGAAATTTACAAACTGTCAGTATTTTCAGTCTGCACATGTTC
>JANIJH010000008.1:53132614-53145556 GCA_024520975.1 Erythroxylum areolatum | reverse complement strand
TGCAACAAACCATCAATCATAGAGGCTATATGCTGTATGTGCATGCCGAGATATAATTCAATATTCCTAACCCGTCCTAATTTACCAAAATACCCTTCCCATCGGTGATGGGATGTTACAGAGATGGTGGAAAAAATATATGTGGTAAGGCAATGCTTGAGGATAGCTTTGGATCAACAAAAGAGTTATACTAATCAAAATCATCAGGAGATGGAGTACGATGATGGAGATATTGTATTTCTACAAGTATCACATTGGAGGAGGATTTTGAGATTTGGTAAGAGAGAGTAGTTGAGTCTGAGATACATCGAGCCATATGAGATTATACAGTATGTGGAGCCAGTACCTTACAAATTATCCTTACCTCCAAAGTTATCATAGATTTATGATATGTTGATGTTGAGAAGATATTGATCAAATCCTAGCCATGTTATATGAGGCCTAATACCAGGATTGCAAAGGATATGACTTATAAAGAGGAGCCAGTGGAGATATTAGATAGACTGAATAGGAAATTAAGGAGACAGGAGATTTTAATGGAATGAGATTTGTAGAGTCATCATCGTTCTTCAAAAAAGGCTACCTAGAAATTAAAAGATAAAGTTCGACGTGAGTAAACCTAATCTAGCCCATTAAAAATAAAATCAAAGAGTAGAGGTATAAAAACAATAGGTAAGTAGGAAGAAAACCAACAAAAATAACTTCCTTCATGTTCTTCTTCTCCATATTTCTAGTTGGTAAGTTTACAAAATCACCACCTTTCTCTTGCTTATGAAGCTTTTCTCATGTATTTCCTCCTTTTATTTATTGTGTAGTACACTAAAGATGAAATTATAGAGAATAACAACCTAAAAATCTATTGGAAAGGTATAGAACTTCATATCAGTAAGATTTATAGCTAAATTCCATCCCTTTTATTAGTGATTTTCAATCATTCTAAACTAGTTTCTAATTGGAGTATTAAGTGTAATTAGGTTTGCAAAAATTTCTTAAATAAAGTCTAACAGAATTTTATAAATTTCTAGCTCCAAAGGAAGGATTAGGGAGTAGATTGGACTGATCAAAATTGTCGAATCTAAAAATCAGGTAAAGACAATATAAAACTGTACCCTTGTATTTGTGTATGGTTGATAAAAATTGTAAATTTTTATTAATAAATTACTTTATAGTAAGCTTTATTTTTAATTAATTATTAACTATGGATTTCTGAAATATATGAGTTTTGTAAGAATGTTATTTATTAAATAAATAATAGACAAGGTATAAAATACTCAGTATTTATATTTTATTATAAATAATAGTCAAGGTATAAAATACTCAGTATTTATGTTTTATTATATGTTTTGATGTGTATCACTAGATAATTCAGATATTTGTAATTTTTAGTTATGCATGTGTATAATTAAGAGCATTAACATAAGATAAATCAAGTTCATGAAAAGTAGACTGGTTTATAACGATTTGAGAATAGATTGTAAAAGTTATTAATATGTGGCTTGCCTAGGATAGGCTATATTCGATAGTCGTAGATTGATGAGTTATGAAGATATGAACAAGATGTGGTAGATGCCTATTTGTGGAGTATCAAGGCTTCCTAGGTCACAGGAATGCCTTACGCTGATGGCTTGGTACATGAGTGGGACCAAGATATCCTAAGTCTTGGGGATATCCTGTGTCAATGGCTAGGTATTACAATGGTACTGAGGTATCAGATTAGATTAAGGAATTAAGGTATTATGTGCTGATGTTTACATACTTGATTACATTTCCACTTAGTGAATGATAATGATAAGTAGAGAAGAACCGGTAGATTATTGAATGTAAGCCTACTAGGTTAAGTAAGGCCTAGTTAATTCAGTTAATAAAAAGGTGAAAACCTAAATGGTAATAATTAAAATAATATTAATAATAAATAATAAAATCGCAGATATTGATCGAGTGTTTAGACGAGTTGAGTATTATCTGTGTATTTTAGTATTATATGTATATTTTATCATTTGACTTTTTTCAACATATATTGAGTTATTTTATTTTAAAGGTATGGCCAAGTTAACCTTGCTAATTAGGCATCTCACTTTTTGCCGTTATATTTGTTTTAGAAGATAGATAGATTGTCGATAACTTTAGTGCACATGATTAATAGTGTGGAGTCTAGGTAAGGCCAATAGATCACATTGAGTATAATTGTTTTATTGTATATTCTTTTAGATGTTACAATTTAGGATGGTTATCCTTGTATAGATAATTTTTATGACTGATGAACATAATTTTTTTACACTAATGAGATTTTGGTAATTAGTGACGTAATTGTAGAAAATTGAGTAAATTGTGGTTTAAGAATTGAGGAATGTCACAAATATAGATCTTCCTTGTAGTTTAAGAAATTTCATAAAAATCTTATTTTTAAAATTCTTGAAAAAACTCTTTCTAGTTTTCAGTTGTCTAAAACTCTTTTAGACTTTGATTAAAAATAATGATAAAACATACATAATGTAAACATCAAACATAGATTATTCAAATGTCACCAATATGATAACTCGCTCAACTCTTAAAACTTGAAATAAATAAATTAAACTCAACTTAAATTAATAATTTAAGATAATTATAATAACATATTTTTTTAAATCAAAATTAATTAGTTCGATTCAAATTTAGGAGTTGAGTTAATCTTCATGTAAGAATCGTTTGATTGGTATAAATTTGATGTTTATATTACTTGTATTTTGTTTGTTTTTTCAATCAAAGTCTAAAAGAAGAGATTTTTTTGAAAAAAAAAATGAAATTTTTTCTAGAATTTTAGAGATTAAGGGTCGTTTAAAAAGTTTCTTAAACTAATGAAGACGTCTATATCTTTTACCTAATTCATTATTTATTTATATATGTAGAACTTATGATATGTTCATTTATATAATTTAAATAAATTTATTTATATGATAAAGTTTATATAATTAATACAATTATAGAATGAAATTCTAATATGATATTTCCTATTAGAATAAAATATTGTAGAATTGTAATTTTTAATGTTATCATAATTTATGATTTCTTGTATTAATTTTTAAATAATTTTTTAAAGAGCTTACTTATAAAATAAAAAGAAATTGGATCATAGTTAAAAGGATAAAAATTAGGAAAAGGATAAATTTTATAGTGTAGAAATTTTAACAAAAGTATAAAAAGGTTAATTTTTTTAAAATAATGCATGTTAATTTCCAATATCAATTCTTGCTTGTGGTCATTATGAAAAGTTAATACCATCTATTTATTTTGTAAGTTTAAATGGTCTTCCTTATTATGTTTCATTTGTACCTAATACAAAAATAAAATAATGGACAATTTATCTAATAAAAGGTAAAATTAATTAAGAATTATCAAAATTTTAGTTCAAAATATATAATATAATTAATTAGCAAATTATAGATATGATACTCTATCTTGTAACACAATATATATTCAAATGGTATAAATTTCTTTTTATGTTTTTAATATGATTTGGTTTGTGGTTAAGGATGATTATATATATATATATATCACAATCATAGTTTATGATTGTGATGGACCTAATAGTAATAGATGTTCAAATTTATAAGCTTTTAATTAAATCCACTTGAAGGTAAGCTGAGAGATTAATTTGTAATAGGCATTTATGAATATTTAATTAAAGTGTTAATTTTAAAAAAAATCTTGAACATTATTCAATTTTATAATACTAGTCTGAACTTTAAAAAATGGTGATAAAATACTTTAAAATTTAATTTTTTGGCAAAAGTAGTCTATCATTAGTCTCCCAGTTAACAATATTAATGTGACAAAACATACCAATAAACCCATCGAACACATGGCTATTACATGTTTTACTTATGCTATGTTAGATAAAAAAATTTAAAAATAAAAAGCTTAAAGTCCTTAAAATATTTCTCCTAATTTTTCTAATTTAGTAAAAGCCTTACCATCCTTGCATTATTTGTCACTACATCATATAATTTCAGTTACTACATTACTATATCACCATCTTTGTCTCCTATCTGCAGTAGTTGTTAGTGTGTGTATCTCATATTTGTAATTTTTGTCACCGCCTTTATAATGATTATTGTTAAGTCCTAAGACGAATGTTAGTTCTCGAGTGTTGATGGCCATGAAGCGTACAGGCATCACCCCCTACTTGTTGTTTATACTATAGAAGTAGACATTTAATGTTAGTAAAAGATATAAATCATCACTTGTGTTTTCTTTACCTTAAAAAGGGAGTTAAAAAATTGATGAGTTTGTTGTGGCCACTAATACATGCTAGAAAGGTAACATTCATACCTTACTTTGAATATCTTGCATCTTTTTGTTTTTAACTCAGCTATTAAGTTGAGAATGGGTTTTAGAATACAATTCTAACATTGTTATCTACATTGCACTTTTAGAAATGAAACTTTTTACTATATAGGCTATTACAAAGGAATTGTTTATAGTCAAGGTTAACATTTATCTTTTGACATAAAATTATAATATTGTTCATCTTTATTTGGACATACTAGATGCACATTAACTAAATTATCAATTTCTAACTCAATTAAATTAGAAATATATGTGACTAATGAAACGTGCATACTTGTTCAAATTTTTAGGTTTGTATTTAATGGATTTTGCTTATTTATTTGTGTCTTTTTTATTGTTTCTAATACCTAATTTGTTTATATTTCATTTTCAGATAATTAAAGCAAAAAGAAAGAAATTGAGCAAGTTTTGGGTGATTTAGAGTTGTCTTGATCAATGTATGAAGACGCAAGAAAACTGTATGTCTAAATATATGGATGTGTACTTGCTTGTGTACTTACACCATCATGAATAAGTCTACGTTTGAGAAGTACTGTAAATCTATGGTGTTCACATTTTGGCCCATTTTAATGCATGTGTTTTCTCTAGATTTTAGTCTTACGATTATAATTTTATAAGTTGAGATTTGAATGAGTTTAATACATTATAAAGATAGCATCACTTTGATGTGTTAGAGTAGAGAAGACTTTACTAGTAGTAGATGAATGTTAATAACATTGTACAAGGTTGAAAATCTTTTTCAAGAGACTACTAGTTATCCTCATGTCCTCCCATTATTTTTTTATATTTTTCATTATTCTTGCATGTTTTGTACACTAAGGATAATGCATAACTTAAGTGTGAGGAAGGGAACTAATAGTTAAGCTTGTCAATTTTTTTATAATTATCTTAATAATCAATAATTTATATATTTTTTTAAAAGGGATGTTAATTAAGATGATTCATTAAAAGTTTAGTTGCGATTATGATTTAAGTTATTTAGGAAAATAGTTACGAGATTTAAACATTAAGTCGATTTAATTTGTTCATTAATTTTGAGAATGGATACTTGATTTGCATTATGACACTTTATATATAATTTGTACATGCAAGTTAAATATAAATTCTTTTTGAGAATTTTTATTACCTCATATATAAAATATAAATAAAAAAGAAAATAGTAATATGTGAATAAAAAAACATAAATAATTTCACTCCATTGGCATTATACAAATAAAAGGTCTCAATTTAAGAGTGATCTCGATGACCATTTGAGATAGTGACTGTTGACTACAAAGTTTTTATCTAATTAAAACCCTTAACTACTCCAAGTGCACGAGTCATCAATTATAGTAAAAGTAGGTTCGATCACATGAGGAGGTGTGAACTAATCCTAAGTTCTCTAAGGCTTAGAAAAATTAGTAAAATGAAAATAAAAAATAGAACAAAAAAGTAAACATGAGAATATGATTGTCAAAAAATTAACTTGTAAATACACAAAATGAAATTGAAGTTGAGCTATATAAAAGTCACAATTGAAATCAACCAAGAGAATTAACCAATTATTAAGGAAGGGATTTATCCTATCATCAATGCTAATCTAGTCACTTATGTGTTAAGATGGTGTTAGTTTTAGACTATCGAGGGGTGGATTACTCTCTCTTGAGTTATAATTACTAAGCCCTAATTGATACTCCCTAATTAAGTCGAGTAACTGAAAATTTAATCTCTCAATTAATAATCAGCCTATAACCTAATTAGTTCTGAAGTGTTCTAATGAACAACTGGGTCCCGTATAGGATCTCTCTGTATACAAATTATTGATTTGATTAATCACGTGGTTTATTTCTCATTAATCTAACCCAATCATTTATATGCAGTTCACTTTCTCAGTTTATTATCGAAACATACAAGCACCATAATTAATCACAACACTCAATCAGTCAACACAAAAGATAACTAGATTAACGTTAAATCAATTATAAATCTCGAAAGAAAAGTTAGAACTTCATTATCAATCCAAAACCCATAATCATCATTCTTGTATTCATTTTAACATTCAAAGTAAAAGAATACAAAGATGAAAAGAAATAATCTCTTGGAAGGGATCGGACGACTCGGAAAGGAAGTAGCTGTTTTATAGTACTTTTACTTTTTAGCAATCCTATGGCTTTTTCTAGGTTCTAAAGGTCCAAAAAGCCCCTAAAAAACTTAAGTTTGGAAGGTTGTCCACATTTGTCTATGCATAGGCAACGATCATAGCTCATTCGCCATAATCGTGGCCCTCTATTTTGGTTTCGGTCTCCTCCTAATTTCCTCCGTTCTTTGATATTTACCCTAAAACACTAGCAAGCACATCAAGGCACCTCAAACACATAAAATTGAAGCTCAATTGCGTGCTCTAACATGCAAAATAATCGAAACACAAATATTTAATTAAAAAACAAAATCCAAACCTAAACATAATTAAACATTCTATATAAACACTAAAAACATACTAAACTACCCACTAAAACATTATACATCTACAACTATTAGTAACCTAATTGAGTGATTAAGAGTATTCATATGTTTTGAAAGGATCCATCCCAGAGTGCTGCTTCTGGAACCCGAGTGGAGGCCCTTGGAAACCCCACGATAGCACTCCAATCAATATCTAACTCGACCAAAGGGTTCTTGCAAAGTCAAGCTATTTAATTATTTAAAACCTTTTATACTTTAATAATTAAAAGCATGGAAAATAATGGAAAATTTTTAATCATTTTATTGAAAATTTCGACAGCATAACGATTGCATTTTGACATTCCCAAAATTTTTAAAAGCCCTGTAAAATTTGGAAACACTTATATATTCACACCAATTTCTTAACTACAAATTTTGGACTTTAAGTCCACTCACAAGCAACCCAAATAAATAATTCTCAATAGTCACTATAATGAACTTTTAAAAGTTAAAACATATTCATGCATTTCATTTAAAAGTTTTAATAAACATCCATTCTTTACACAAATGTACATAGCAAAATGACACAAACACAACAGTACCCAACAATACAACTAATCTTAAGGCAGAGTCCCAATTACTACAGCACCTGTATGCATACCTGGGGTGGTTTGTTTAAAAACATAAAAATAAGGGTGATGTAATAGCCTGTTTTTCATACTAAGAGTTAGAGCCTTAGAATATGGCACATGAGTCATACCATTGAGAACTTATGAAATGCATTTCATTCACATGCATATCATTAGCATACATACATGAATTATGATGTAGTAAACAATTGTAAAGATAATATATGTACTCAATTGACATATTTTGGGGTATAAAAGGGTTTAAATGACCATGATGTGAATTGTGTATTGTTTATGTCTTGAATTTTGGTTTACTGGGCTATAATAAGTAAACTTGGAATTTGTTATTACAATTAAAAAATTGATAAATTAAAGTGTACATTTATACTAGGAAAAATGCCAAGTGGAAAGACAAGTTGACACATGAAAAATTAGGATGACTAAGCCTATAAGTTGAGTGACATTTGGCATAGGTAATTAATTGACAAATGGCAGCAATGAATGAGTGATAGATGGACTCGTAACTAGGTGACATTTGGCAGCTTATGGAGGGAATAAGTGGTATACATGCTTAGTGACATATGCCATTGTAACATGGAGACACCCAGCACTTCATGAGTCAAGCTACTGCTGGAGTAGTTTCTTTTGTGTTTATTCTCCTTCTTTCCATTGCTCTCACCACCGAAACCCACACAGATACTGAATCTTGCTTCAATTTCTTTCATAGTCATTTCAAGATTCATATAAAATTTTTTTTCAAAGATAGCTATAATCTATTATCATCATTTTGCCTTTGCTGACATCATTTTTACTTCCATCTTGTACTTAGATGATTTTGCATGCTTGGAGAGCTAAGTTAGCTTGATTATTGAGGCGGAAATTTGAGCTAGACAAGTAAGTAAAGTGTGGTTTTTTATGGCATGTTATAATAGAAAGTTATAATGACTAAATTGGGATAGGCTATATATGATGTTGATGTTGAAGATGTACTGAAAAATGGAGAATAAATGGGTACTTTTTTGTTCTATTTTTTCATGTACGAAAACAGTAGTTTATGGGCTGTTGTATGGATAATTTAAGTTGGGATTTGAAGTATAATTGATGAAGAATTCATGCTAAACATAGGTGTTATTAATGTGTTTTTGAATCTAGAAAATTAGAGCTGTAAGTGTGTTTGTAAAAGTGATCATTAATGACATAAGTGAGCAGAATTTTGTAAGCCTTAGTGTAACCAATATAGAAGTTAAATTAACCTGAAATGAAATAACCTTAAAGGACATGAAATGTGGAAAATTTTCAGGTGTTAGGGATATCTCTAAGCTGAAATGAAATAACAAATTTTGGAATTTTAGTTTCAGCCTTATGTACATGTTGAACCAGCTGATAAATTTCACTCTAAATTGGTATATTTGAACTTTACTAAGGTTAGGAATGAGCCTAGATTGTTGCTTGATTAATTGGTTAAGAGCTTGATATGTTTATGTAGTTAATTGATGTCATAACCTAAAGAATGGACTGTTTTGATGTGGTTGAGTTCAAATCTGGAAATTATGATTTGTTTAAGGAATAAATGAGTTCTTTTAGTGCAAAAATGATCTTAAAGACATAAGTAATGTGTATAAGGTATGGATGAATGGTCATTGAAGAACATGGGGTAATTATGAATGAGAATTAGGTAAATGTATGAATATATATTGCTGGAAAAAGTTTGGTGAATGTATAGATCTGGCTTGCTGAAATTCCAGATTTAAAGAAACAAATATGTGTGTGTTATAAGAGGCTTTTGATCAAGAAAATGTTCAAGGATAAGTGTAAAGTATGGTTGATGAATTTGGAGTAAATCAAGCTAACTTAAAGGTACAAACCTGATTGCAAAATGGTAGTATACAAAATATAATGTTTGAATGGTCTTAGGATGTATAAGTACAAATTGAATAATCAAGATCTATGTATAAGGATGCATACCCAGGAAAGTCAATTGAGCATGCTTTGAACATGAGATACAAACATGTGCATGACTGAATATTCATGTGATTGATCAATTTAGTAATGTGTAAAATATGTGTGTATTGCATGACTAAAGAAGAACAAGTTGATTGCTAACATCCAGACATTACTGGATCATTAAGGCAATAACTTTTCTGGAGCGTACTGTGAGTTAACCTAGATGTTTTCTCACTATGATTGAATTGTTTTTGATTAAATTTCAAACATTTAACTATTATTGATATGATTGCTATGATTATGGACAATGTTAATCTGAGAATTTTGATATTCGAGAAAGTATTGGAAGTGTTTTTCAAATTGAATGTGCAATATGAAATGTGTGTTTTCAACTGAATGTTGAATACCGAACTTAGATATGAAGAATGTGATAAATGAATAAGCACATTGAATGAAAGGTATTGATAGCATAATATATGATTTGGAGCATTTCATTACATTATTATGCATGATTAGATAAAGGTTGTGACCGGAGTGACTAGCGTGAAAGAGAGCTTAAAGCTTAAGAAATGTGCACAAAGAGCCATAGGCTCAGTTATTAATGAGCCCAGTATCTACAACAAGTATAGGATAGTTACGAAATGAGCCCAATTTCTATAACGGATACGGAACAATTAAATAGGCACTCGGTCACAACAAAGTACAAATGAAAGTGGAGTCATATGTGCATTTGCATTTATATATATATCTTTACATGTACCATATGAATGATTGCAAAGAATTATTGAATTATGTTGATATAGTGATATGCAATGTTTGTGTACATGTTGATGATATGAAGGATTGAGATGAATGATTGGATTATTCTAAAATGATTATATGAAATGTTTATAGTTCATGATGTACTTGTTAGAATATGATATATTTTGTGATATAGTATTCAATATTGAATGATGTGATATATGGGATTTGATTCTGAATAATGTGATACATATGTTGAATTTGGTTATATGTCTATGATGTTGTGTTCTAATTTGAGTGAGCACATCAATGATGGTTCACTCACTGCATTTGCAAACTCATCAAAATTGCAATGTTAATTTTTAGGTACCGAGGAGACCTAGCTTCTAAGGCAATTTAACAAAAGTCTAATACTATCAATTTTGGAAACAAGAATGACTCAAAAGTCTGGTCAGCTGATACCTACGGAGTCTAAATAAAATACTTTTGTTTATCTTCTCCTTTCATGTTGTACTTTTTTTTAGAACTTTAAACATAGATTATGAAATGTAATGACAATGTAAGTAAGTTTCATTTTTTTGAATGAAATGAGGAGTTTTGATCTTTGGAAATACTTATGTTCTGTATGATGCCATAATAAGTTGATGTGATTGCTCTAACATGCCATTTTCATAGGGTATGTTCTTGAATGTCCTCTAGATTTTTGAGCATATGCTCTATGGTAGTGGTGTGTTATAGGTGAGCTAAACGAGCTCAGTGAGTATAATCAGTTTACGAGAAAATTGAACTTTTCATAACAATATAACTGTAATATTCTATACGATCATAAAGCTTATAGTAAAACATTTTCTATAACAATTTATTTATGTATCATCAAATCTAATAATAACATAACATTTCGTAAAATACAATTTCAATTTTTTTTGAAAAACTATTTCGAAATGCTTTTTGAAATTAAACTCATCATATAAAAGTTTACATTTCCCATTTTCCTTAATTAATAAACAGTGGTGGCAATAAGTTTTCTGAAAAATTTAATACTGAAAAATAAGCTAACCATTAGCATTGATACCATGCGATACACTCAAATCACTTTTAACAGAAATAGTGGCAGTGTTACTATTTTCATGACTTTCTTTACTCAACAAAACCCACTATAAGTTTCTTTACCATATGGTACACTAAGCATAAAGTCACGGAGCTAGTTCTATATTGCTTACCCATAACTGGTTAACCACTATTTATGGAGTTGGTTCTGCATTGCTTACCTGTAACAGGTTAACTGCTATTGATTGGTAGTTACAGAGTTCGTTCTACATTGCTTACCTGTAACAAGTCACAAAGCTAGTTCTACATCGTTTACTGGTGACTGGTTAACTACTATCTATGGAGTTGGTTCTACGTCGCTTACCTGTAATAGGTTAACCAATATAAATATACCGGTATAATAACATGTATAAAGCCTAGCGGTGTACCATAGGCAAAAGCAACTCTTACATTTACAACTCATCTTATTTTCTAAATTATGGGAGGATTCATAATTGAATTATTTCAATGTAATTCCCAATCATATAAATTTTAACTTTCAATTTAAAACTCATATATTGCCAAAACATACACTTATGCCAACAATATTCACTTGTAAAATATCATTTGCTTAAAACTCAGTATAAATATTCATTTCATTATCAAATGAAAACCATTGGCATAAACTCAATTTAGAGAACACTAACATGTCGTCAATTCTTTTACAAAGAATTAAGTCATAAAAAACAGTTAAAATACACTCACAACTAGCTAGTTTCCTTTTCACTACTTCGAAACCCTTCAATTGGCTTCGTTTTTTGATCCAAAACCTAATACCCATACATTTAACTTCTTAATGTATTTTTCTATTAAATATACCATAAACCATGTCAACTTCATTACTTTCCACATACACTCCACATCCTTAATCATATTCACATGGTTATTACTTTATAACCATATTTTTATACTATTATATCCATATACATTTTGAAAAATTGCTACCATAAAATATGCTTCCATTTCCATTCCTAAATTAGGAGTGGCTGAGCAAATGTTTTTTTGGTTTTTTGGCTCTTGTCCTTGACTTGTTAATTTAACAAGCATTTAAACATATACTTTGCTATCACCCTTTTCATACCTTTTCAATCTTAATGCACTTTCAAGGTATAATACCTCTTTATGTTCCTCAGATGCATGGTATATATTGGTGAGTGACTTAATCTAGAATTTCTTTCTTAAGTGTAGCCATAACTATTACACACAATTCCTAACCTAGTACCAATGTCATGTTATCTCTCAATAAAATGCCCTAAAAATTTGCAACTTATCTCCATATGAAACTCCTTTGTTGAAATCACTACTTTTGCTTTCTCACTAATAACCAATTTTGTCACAACTTTGCTAACTTAACCATACATGAAACCGTCCATTTAACACTTTGACAATTTAGATTACTTCTAATGAAACTTTGATTAGGATTCTCCACAAAACAACTGTTCTCGTATATTTTTAAATAATAAGCATTTCCTTTCTCATTGTCTCTAATTATAAACAAAACTTAATAATAATTTTCTTATATTTCTTATGCCTCACATGGACTCCTTAGCTTCCTAATCTCAAATCCATAACCTGTAACATCCCACTCTCACGTGACCTGAACCCGATATCATTGGTCATATCCGAGTCCGTGCTCCGCGAGGGTGGCGTACTACATCAGTCAGTAAAACTCGATATACAATTATTTCGTTTTTTATTGAAATACATTCCACGTTAACAGGAAGTAGTTTCAGTTATTACACACTCGCGCGGAACAAGCAGTAAACAGTAGTAAATCTTTGCAGTTATAGGTATT
>JANIJH010000008.1:53036330-53051385 GCA_024520975.1 Erythroxylum areolatum | reverse complement strand
TAAACCCTAGCTTGTTTTCTCTTCTTTCTCTCCTTCTCTTCTTCTCTTTGTATTTCTCTCTCTTTTTCATGACACTCCTTTTTCTCTTCAATTTTTATTCTCCTCTATTATTAAAATGCAAGACAACACTTCTTCTTCCAATTATGCCCTTAATGATTGAGAAATGTCTCATTTGCCCTTCCATTTATGCCTTATGTCTCTTATACTTAAGTGTCTTGTCAAAAGCACCCTTGAAGCATATTCAATAGGGTTGCAAAATTGATAACCCATGAAGCATATTCAATAAAATTGATCCTAGAATACATAACCCATACATTTTCTAAATTCTATGGACCAAAAACCTTCCAAAAATCCAAAGAATCTAAAATGCACTTACCTTAAATCTTCACCAAATAATGAGTTTCTTTGCTTAAAAGAAAGCTCTTTTCTTCCTCTTCCTTTTTCTCTTCTTGAACAACTTCAAAATCTCTCTAGAAAGCTAAGAAAATGGAAACCTAGCTTGCTCTTCTTTCTCTCATTTCTTTTCTCTCGAATGACACTCTCTCCCTTTTCTCCCTTCTATTTTCGTTTTCTTCTTCTTCAATTGTAAGACACCCTTGTTTCTTCCTTTAATAGCCTTAATGAGCATGAAATGTCCACTTTGCCCCCTCCCTCATGCCTTATGCCTCAAAATGCTTTAGTGAATGCCAAAATTGTCCTTATACATATACACTCTTACAGTTTAATTTAACTAAACAATGTAATAAAATCCTCCTAATATTGACATAACAAATTAACTCCAAAAATTAATCTATCAATACCTCATAATTCATTTAAATCATGCTTAATTGAAGAAAAAAATGAAAATAGAAGGGAGAAAAGGGAGAGAGTGTTGTTGGAGAGAAAGAAGAGCAAGCTAGGTTTCCATTTTCTTAGCTTTCTAGAGAGATTTTGACATTCTTCAAGAAGAAAAAAAGGAAGAGGAAGAAAAGAGCTTTCTTTTAAGCCAAGAAACTCATTATTTGGTGAAGATTCAAGGTAAGTGCTTTTTGGATTCTTTGAATTTTTGGAAGGGTTTTAGTCCATGGAGTTTAGAAAATGCATGGGTTATGTATTCTAGGATCAATTTTATTGAATATGCTTTGTGCATTATCAATTTTGCAAACCTATTGAATTTAGGATTTTGCCTATGAAAAGGAAATCAAGAAAGACAAGGGGAGTAAGAGGAGAGGCACATTTGAGCAAGCTATAAGCAAAGAATTCAAGGTGGGTTATATTTTTATAATTAAGGAATAAGCCATAAATATTCCTTTCAAGAAATGGAAATAAATGAATTTCAACTACTTCATTCATGTGCATTTATTATTTTTTCAAATGCTTTAAGAATGTGTTACATGTTTGTATATGAATTGTCTTACTGATTTATGAAATGAATGATGGAAATGATTATGGAAATAATATGAAAATAATTTTTGAAACGATATTATGGTTATGAATCAAGTTTTGGAAATGTGCCATTTTGAGCAATATGTTTACAAGATGTGAAATGCATGATTATGTGGGTTTGTAGTGGTCCCCTAAGTTAAATCAAGTGCACTTTGACTAATGAATTCTCCCGCCTACCCACTAGTGGCCTAGATCTCCTTCATAGACTCCCCTAAGTTCACAGCTACGCAAGACCATTAAGTGGGATTGTGATAGTACGTTTTGTTCACAGTTACACAAGACCATTATGTTGAAATGTGTAGTACATTCTATTTTTGACCCACCCAAACTATTTTGATATGCTTACATGTTCACAAGTTGGATGAATACGTGATTTATGTTGCTTACGGATTGTTTGATAAATGAGAATTTGGAAAATATGTGCATTATAATTCAATGTGAATTTTTACAAAGGAAATGAATATTTCAATGGTTTTTGCTTATTATCGGTTATAAAACTATTACCCACAAGGTTTAAGCTCACCTCTTGTTCCTCCCCATCATTAAGTGATGAGCAAGAGATCGAGTGATCAAGCATAAAGGCATTTCCCCGAATTCTACTTATTTTGTATTTTAAGCTAGTTTTTTTAAAACAAGGCTTTAGTCGCATTTTGAGCAATTCTACTTTATGTAAACTAGGTATTTTTGGATTATGATGTATTGTGGCTTGAAATGAGCATTAAAGCTTTGTAAAACTCTCATAATGAAATATGATTGCATTTTTGGCTCATGACTCTCAAAGTTTGTACATTGCATTTACAAGCTTTCATAGGGGTAAATTTTGTGTTCTTACTTCAGGGGAAAATTTGTATTAATCTTGGATGAATTAGACAAATTTGTCTTTCAGAAGTGGTAGATTGTCTTTTTAGCTTTCCAATATAAAGTATGAAATTTTTGGATATCGAAGTTAAGAGATATGATCATTATAAGTTGGTGATGTTGCATACGATGTATATACAGGACAACTATAGTAAATGAAGTGATATCGCACTAGGAGAGTTGAATTTGGAAAGTTTATGAGTGAAAGCGGTGTCAGAATGGATGTGA
The DNA here is from genome assembly GCA_024520975.1 of Erythroxylum areolatum. Taxonomy (NCBI): domain Eukaryota; kingdom Viridiplantae; phylum Streptophyta; class Magnoliopsida; order Malpighiales; family Erythroxylaceae; genus Erythroxylum; species Erythroxylum areolatum. Next base: position 53,048,874 of record JANIJH010000008.1, on the reverse strand, counting down.
GATCCATTGGAGATGTCTTGGAGAGGGAGATTTCAGTAAAGATCCGAGGAGAATACAGTCGGGCTGTGTAAATTAACACTGACCGTGTCTTCCAAGAATGAAAAGGCCACAAGACTTGAGGAGTACACGGTCTACCCGTGTATTGACCCTCCCAATGGAAAAATCTCTCTTTAAAATCTTCATAGAAATTGTAGATCTAGAAGTCCTCTTCAAAATCATCCTAAGATGACCTTAATCCGACATCTCTAGAGAAAGTTATGCCTTTTGTACCAAAACATGTCTGAAGAGTATGAATTGGATATTGTACTGAGCATACTTCGGTATTTTGATGATATTTTGACTTGTAGAGCTTTAAATGAAGTGATTCTTGATTCAAAACAAACTAGAGACATTAAGCTACAATTGTTCTAAAAATTCATTTTGAAATCCTAATCCGAAGATTTCTAAAATCTGTTTTGAATTTGAAAGAATGAGTTTGATTTTGGTGACTGACTTGTTAAGTCAAAATGACTTTACAATTAATAATTTTGATGAAGACCAAATAATAATGTAGATATGCAGATAGAAATGAGACGGAAGCGGAAAGCAAAATGAGACAGAAGAAAATGAGATGGAAGAATATGAGACGGAAGAATATGAGACGATAGAAATGAGACGGAAGTAGAAAGCAAAATGAGACGATAGAAATGAGACGGAAGCAGAAAGCAAAATAAGACGATAGAAATGAGATGGAAGCGAAAGCTGAATATGAGACGGAAGAAAATGAGATGAAAGAATCGAAGACGAAGACCCGATCCCATATCAGATGATCATTCAGTTTGAGTTTGTTGGGCCCAGGCTGCCACACTCGGGCTTAGGTCCCCGAGTGAGTACCACCTGTACCTCCCAACCTTAATCAGTATTGTCTTCTTTGGTCAAGGGTGAGCGACGACTCGAACCCAAGACCTCAAGGTTTTGTTCCGCTTTAAGTGGACGCCTCCAAAACCAACAAGTGTTCAACAAAGGAACTTTTCATATTGTGGTGCATGGACCACAGTATCCCAGTTTGCATAACCATCCACATCTTTAATACAATTATTACTACTTGACATAAGAGGAGCAATAAATTAGGAATGAGTTACTTGGTCTTGGCCATAGTTGATTACTATGGAGTTGACTCATAGTTTAACATCCTGAATTCGTGAACCATCATCATCTGTGGCGAGCTGAAATCCTAAAGTCCCATAATATGGAACTTCGGGATATTAGTGCCAAGACACACATCAAGGTCAGGACCAGTCAAGCGAGTTCAAGTGCTCAGCAATGACAAGAAGAGGAGTTAACCAGTGAGGTGTCCGAGGAGGAAGAGGAAACAGAAGAACTAGGATGGAAGAAAGTGCTCGATACAATTTCCGCGAACACTAAGGTAATTACAGATACACTTGTGGAGAACTCTAGAAGAATGAAGGAGATGGCCTGAGCTCAACGACGTCAAAGCCGGGATATACGTCGTATCCATCATTACTTTGAGGTTCAAGGCATCCAGCCGCCACCTCCAACACCATCCCTGCCTCCATCATCATGAGACTTTGTTTCTAACCCTTTTCTTTTTAAATTTAGTCCTTATTTTATTCTTTTTTTACTTTAATTTATGTTTCTTCTTTCCATATGTGTTTGTTTGCCTCCTAACATTGAGGGCAATGTGTTGCTCAAATGTGGGGAGGGTTATTTGTTTTACATTGAATGTGAATTTTGCATATTGTATGCTAGTTTTTAGGTTGCATTTTGTGAATTGTGTCAATGTGTCAATGACTTAGATGGATTAAAATCGATTTAATTTTAAACATAATCTATTAGGATGTAAGGAGTCATTAGCTCGTGAAATTAGTGATCTGGGTTTTTGGCTAAACATGCAGGTTAATTAGGATTCATTGTGAGTTTGTCACCCTTTAAATTGTCATACTCATTCATACTCTATTAGTATTTTTTTCATGAAAACAAGTAGCTTAAGCAACAAAGTAGGCAATAAATAAAATAAAAAAATGTTGGTTAATTTTAAATAAATAACTATTCTGCTGGCCTTTAGGTTATAAATAGAGCTAGTAGTCAATTGAGAACGTGATGTAACTGAGTAATCAGATTGACACACATCACACATATGTGCCTCCATATCAAAAGGCTATAATGACGTTTTAACTAAACAATTTAATAAAAAAACATGACTTAGTCGTGTAATCGGATCAACATTTATCACCAATGTTTGCCTCCGAGTAAAAGACTAGGTCCATGTTCAATAAAAAAAGTGTTTCTAAAAAAACCCACCAAACTTGTAAATATCTTGACTTTTCAGAAAAACGTACTTAATAGTAGTTACAGAGCTTGAATGAACAAAGAATTATTAATGTGTGTGTACAATTGAAAAGGGTGAGTAACTTGATATTTGAGTTTTGATTAATATGTATTTTTAGTCCAAAGCTCCTGGATGCAGATTTTGCATGTTAATGATTTGAAATAACTTGAATGATTATACTTAAAGTTAAATTTATTTCATAAAGTTTAAGTCATTGTCTCATTATTGCATTGTGTGCTTTGTGATTTTTGTATGTTTGTTGTATTGTTTGTTTAAGTGTGAGGATGTTGATAAGTGTTAATTGCATCATGTTTTATGGTTTATTTTGATATGTATCTAATCATTAATTCAATTGTTTAGTATGTATTTAGTTTAGAATTGTGTTAGATTGTTAATTATTGGTGTTTAAGTGTTTTTATGGGTTAGTACAAGTCTTTGAGCTTAAATGTTATATTTTTAAGGTACCTTGATATGTTTGTTAGTGTTTTAGGGTCAACATCGAAGAATGGAGAAGTTTTAGAGACATTCGGACTAAAACAACAACCCACAATCATGGCACAATATGCAATGATCGTGACAAAAGCACTGGAGTTGGTAACCCTAATGTTGCTCAGAACACAAAAGATATTTAATGAACAAGAAAAAAAGTCAAATGGAGCTTTTGACATAAGCCATCTTAAAGAAATGCTCCATCGAGAGATTCAGAAAGAGAAGAAGGAAGAGAGAAGTGGAGAAGAAGCTGACTCGACGTGCTTTCTAGATTAGGAAATTTGCCAACATTACTGTCCCCCGTCCTTCATTTCAATTGTATTTCATATTTATTCTGTTTTATCATTGTATAGAATTGGATTGAATAGTTGATGATAGGATCTAAATGTTGAGGATGTTTTAAACTCACCTTTGGAGTTTTATTCTTGATTTAATGAAATCTTATTATTTTTATGTTTATTGGATTTATTGTGATTAAATTCTAAGATTGCATAATTAAATAATAAACTAAGAGGGTGAATCAATTGAAAAATAATTAAATTAGGCTAATGAGAGTTAGGTGATTTAATAAAACAAGAATTAAATCAAATCGGTAATTGTGTGGAAAAAGATCTTATATAGGTTCCTGATAGTTTATTGGACAACTTAAGATCTAATTAGGATTTTAAATAGATTGTTAATCGAGAGATTGCAATTTCTATAATCTTATTAGGGTTTATAATTTTGGGTTAATGGTTATAACTCGAGAGAGAGTAATCAGTCATAACATCGTCTAGAACTAATAATTTAGTAATTCATAATCAATTAGGTTAGCATTAAGGATAAGTAAAATTCCCTTTCTCTCAATTGTAATTCTCTTAGGTTGATTTTTGGGTGTGTATTGCAGTTGCTGAATTATTAATATTTTCGTGATTTATTCTTAATTTGGTTTAATAGAATTCTCATTTTAGTTTCATTATATTTTGAATTTCTGCAAATTATTTTGGCCTTATATTTTAGGATTAGATTATCCTTCCTCGTGGGATTGACAACTTAGGTACTACATGAACGAACCGTGCGCTTGTTGATTATTGAGGGTATTTATTAAAACTTACACACATCAAACATCTCATTGCATAGTAGGATAATTTTAGAACTTGCTTTATTATACATGTTGAGACCTTATTTATCAAATTAGAAGCACTAATATGATAAAGGCACTTGCTTTAGCATTTTTCTTTGAAAATTACCACACCTAAAAATTTACCTTTAGGAATAACCAAGTTAAGCCTTAGCCTTTTTCGTTATTAAAAACTTAATCTAATTTTTCATTGAAGACCTGTTTATTAATTTGAACCTTGAAGGTTATTTACTTTCTGAAAGGTCTAATATTTCTTGAATTGTGGTACTAATTGAATAGTGTAAAAATGCATAAAAAAGAAAAAAAAGAATAAATTTATGGTACTAATAAAGTTGCATTGAAAGGACCTATGTGTTATGTAACCCAAGTCCTGTAATGTTTTTTTTAAGTAAATTTGCTTCACTTTTAACCCTTTTGTTATTCCATTCATGCCATACCTAAGCCCCATTACAACTAAACCCAAAAGACTTTTTGATTTTTATTTCTAGTTTTTACATAAGTGGTGGAGATGTGATTTTATTACAAGCCTATAGTAAGAGTTATATTATGCATTGATTGAGAGTTTTATATTTTTTACCCCAAAGTGCATTGAGTGAAATCTTGGAGGGTGCCAATAGATATGCTTTTGATTTCAATGTGATTGTTGATGTGATTACTATTAATATTACTTAGGAAGTTAATTTCAGGACAACTTGACTCTAATTGTGTGTTAATTAGACTTAATAGGATATGATGATGTATAGTATGAATGGACAGGCTGAGATTGATGATGGATTGATGTTGTAAAATTTATAATTTTAATCATGGTTTGCTTGAGGACAAAAAAAAACTTAAGTGTGGGGATGTGATAAGTGTAAATTGCAACGTGTTTTAGGCATAATTTGATTTGTATTTAGCTATTAATTTACTTTTAGTATGTGTTTAGGTTTGAATTGTGTTAGTTTGTTAATTATCTGTGTTTTAAGTGTTTTAAGGGTTAATACAAGATTTTGAGCTTAAATATTATTTTTTGAGGCACCTTGACGTGTTTGCTAGTATTTTAGGGTCAATGTCGAAGAATCAAGGAGTTTTGAAAGACATTCGGACCAATATAACAGCTAGCAATCGTGACATAAGCTCCTGGAATGGCAAGGCCACGATCATGACAGAAGGCTCAGATGTGCACCACGATCATGGCTTGCAGGGCTACAGTAGTGGCCTGGGTCAAGCAGACAAGTAGACATTTATAAACTTCACATTTCGAGGGACTTTTTGGACCTTTCGGACCCTAAAAAAGCCCTAAGGTTTCTCAAAAGAAAATATTTAAAGAACAACAAGAGAGAACAGAAAAGAGCTTTTTGTGTAGCCACTTTTGGAAACCCTAAGAGAGAAAAAAGAAGAGAAAGTGAGGAGGAAGAGGAAGAAAGAGGAAGAAGAAGCAGTCTTGACATGTTTCCTAAATCAGGAGGTTTTCTGACATTGCTACCTTCCCAAATCATCCACTCTAAGTTTTTATTTCCTTTTCGTTTCAATTTTATTCAGGTATAAAGTTGGGATGGATAATATGATGATAGATGGTAGAATGTTGATGATGTTCTAACTCTTCTTTGGGATTTTATTTTGATTTAATGATAATTTAATCGATTTTGTTTATTTGATGAATGTCTTGCTTTGATTGCGTTCTTGCATAATTCGATAACAAACTGAGAGGGTGAATTAAATGAAAAATAATTAAATCAGATTAATGAGAGTTACATGATTTAATAGACACTGTGAAAAATCATATTGGTAATTTTGCATAAAGAGATCCCGTGTGATATTCTGATAATTTATTAGAGTGATTTAGATCTAATTAGGGTTTTGGATAATTTGTGAATTGATATATTACAAATTTCATAATCCGATTAGGGTTTATAAATTAAGGTTAATGGTTACAACTCAAGAGAAAGTAATCAGTACTAGGATCATCTAGAACTGGCGCCCCATTAACACATAATCAGCTAGGTTAGCATTAATGATAGGTAAAATTCTCTTTCTCATAACTTGGTAAATTCTTGATTGATTTCCATTGTATGTGCTTGTTGCTCAATTGTTAATTCCTTCGTGTTTAATTTCTAATTTAATTGGATGAATTCAATTCTCGTATTTACTTCCAGTTCTTATTTACTTTTAGTTTCATATCTTTTCAGCCTTAGATTTTTTATGATTAGATTAATTATCCTCCTTGTGGGATTGATACCTCTTATACTACAATTGCAACCCGTGCGCTTGTGAGGGCTTATAAATTTTAAAGCTCGAACAACACGATTAGGATGTTTGATAGGTGAACATTTGACTATATTTTGACATCCATATTTGATGTATTTTACTTGATATTGATACTTTTATTGTATATTTGGTACTTAATATAGTTCAAGCATGTTTACAAGTGATAATCGCCTTCATGGATGTAAAGGAGAGAAATTCAAGCAAAAACGTGGCTTTAATAGGAAAAACAACAATTTGAAGAGTGAACGACTATGTAATTTTGCACGCCCATACACTTTTGATATATCCAGTGTTTTCCAATTATGCACAATTGTATGCATGCACGGTCGTGGACACGACCGTGCATAACTCAAAAATCTAGAATTAAATATAGAAGTGACATTTTGTGGATGAGGAGACTTTTTGGATGTGATTTCTAGGCATGGAGTCGTTCTCTGGGTGCAATTTTGGTCCAAAGAAGCAGGAAATATGAAGATTTCATCGAAAGATTCATCGGAATCTAAGATCAAGTCTCTATATCAAGAAGACATTCGATAAAAGACATTCAGGGAGATTAGAGTTATTAAGTTATTTTCTATTTGTTTTTCTTTCAATATATGTTTGATTTCATATTTGACTATGTGTAACTAAACATCCAGTTAATATTTGAATTAGATGAACCTTATGTCAATACTTTGACATGATTTGATTATTTTATTAATACAATTGATTGTTTGAAATATTGTAATCTAATTAAGCGTTCTACATAAAGCCTTAATGCGAGCAAACGCTTTCAACCAAGTTTTTGTTAGTACGCAATAGAATTTTCTTAACCAAATTTTGTTTGGTTGCATAAAACTGAATTCCAAATGCTAATAACATTGGCATTAAAAGATAAAAGAAGCCAACATCCATTAAAGACTTAAATTAATTAAATAAAAATAAAATTTGATATGTTAAACAACGAATTGCATTATTTAATTTAAGTATAAATTTTCATATGTTAAGAAATAGATTCAACTTAAATTTAATATTAGCCTCACTTGTTGGTCATAATGAGCCATTCCAGCGAGGGTGCTTCTATGCTTTATGGATATCATTAGTCAGCCAACATAATAAAGGATGAAATTGGGAATTTTTCAAAATGAAGGCGTTATTAATACTCGGCCTACCCATTGCTAAATCATCTAGATAAGCATTTGATAACGAGCACTATGGACGAAATAAACCCTTACTAGTTTATTCTAGAAGGTGGAAAGAGAATTAGTGGACAGAAAGGAGGAAAGAGAATTTGTAACAGAAAGGAGAGAGAATTAGTAAGAGAGAAACGTTTACAACTACAATGGGAAGGCTAGTTTCTATAAATAGGACAGAAGGGAATTGGGGGGAATTATGTTTTTTTACTAATTTTTCTTTGGGATTGAATTTTTCGGCTTTTGCTTGGGCAGAGCATCAAAACTCTGTAGATCTTACTTTCAATAGAATATACTTGAACTCTTACAATCTGAAGCTCCTAACTCATCAATTGGTGCGGTGAGCGTGGAAACATTTTGAAGAGAGAAGCGATTCCAATGACAAACACACGCATGGAAAGTAGAGTGGAAACGATGGAAGAGGAGCCTTGGGTCTTTAGAGCAGCAGGTTGGAGGATTGGGTTCGGAGATTGCTGGGAATCATCAACAACTGGAAGAAACTCGCAAACAGCTGGAGGAACTTAAAACTTTGTTGACTACAGTTCTAAAGGGTAAGGGTCCGTATAAGGAGGCAGGGAACCCTTCTGTTCGGATGGAGGCAGTATCACCAGCCCAGACCGGTACGGGTTCCTTCCCACCTACTGGAATGGTTAAATCACAGAATCGCTTCATCAACTTGGAGGATGTACAGATTTCGGCTAAGAAGGTGGAGCTTCCCAACTTTAATGGCAATGAGCCTTTGGCATGGGTTCGAAGAGCGGAACAATATTTTCAGATACAACAAACTCCGGACAATCTGAAGGTGTCCTTAGCCCTTGTTTGCATGGAGGGGCATGCCCTTCACTGGATGACGTGGTTACAAGATCGACGACCATTCTTATGCTGGGAGGATGTGAAGAAGGAGGTCTTGACTCGCTTTGGAGATGCTCTTGCTTCCAACCCATATGAAGCTATTGCGGCTGTCAAGCAAGCAGGGACCATGGAAGAATATATCCAAGACTTTGTGTCGAAATCATCCCAAATTCCGTCATGGCCGAAAGAAGCATTCATTGGCCAGTTTTTGAATGGGTTGAAGGAAGAAATCAGAGTGCATATTCGCTCCCATGAGATTTGTATCGCACCATGACTTTGGCTAGGGAAATTGAATATGAGATTGAGGTTTTGAGGAAGAAGAAGACGCAGGCAACCGAAGGCTTTGGGCTAGGATATCAGGCTGGACTAAGGGCAGAAATGAAACTTAGTGGACAGGGGCCCTCACACTTTCTCACTAAAGGGGAAACAACCCATTCTAACTCATCAATTGCTAACCCATCCACTCATTTTAAGGCTATAGAAAATTCAGGAGCTATGCTCACAATTGTGAAACCGAATCCTCAAAGCTCAGGAGGTAGTCGGGGAGTGAGGCGCTATTCGCAGAAGGAGTTTCAAGAATTATGAGCAAAGGGTTTGTGCTTTCGGTGCCACCAACCTTGCCATCCTCTACATCAATGTAAGAATCAATCCCTTCGAACCCTTATTTTGGGAGCAGACGAAGACGAAAGAGAAAATCTAGGTATTGCCCAGTTAGGGGAAGTTGTGGAACCGCCGGTAACCGAAAGGGTGGCAGATGAGAGACAATTTACACAGCTTGAAATTCCATGGTCAATTCCCTGAATCAAACCTTGTGGACAAGGTTTGTCAATTAGGGAGAGGCAATGATAACGAGCACTATGGACGGAATAAACCCTTACTAGCTTATTCTAGAAGGTGGAAAGAGAATTAGTAGACAGAAAGGAGGAAAGAGAATTTGTAACAGAAAGGAGAGAGAATTAGTAAGAAAAACGTTTACAACTACAATGGAAAGGCTAGTTTCTATAAATAGGACATAAGAGAATTGGGGGGAATTATGTTTTTTTACTAATTTTTCTTTGGGATTGAATTTTTCGGCTTTTGCTTGGGCAGAGCATCAAAACTCTGTAGATCTTACTTTCAATAGAATATACTTGAACTCTTACAATCCGAAGCTCCTAACTCATCAATTACAGAGTTTACATACTATGCATACACAAAAACTATGATTTGGTGTTCAACGAAACCTATGCAACTAAGCATGGTAAATTCAAATGCCACCTTACATGTTGTGTAAAAGGAATAATTTGGGTGTATCATGATTCAGTAATAGACAAGAACCACGCATCTCAGTGAAAGACATCAGATATATTACCGAAATAAATTTGACGAACAATGGTTACAACTGCTTGAATTGACATGATCAACATTAGTTCCTGATCACAAAAGTTAACTCTGCACATAGGCTGAATGCGGTTGCCCTTCTAATCTTCTATCACTTCCAGGTATGTACTCACGCAATTGAGGCTTGTGCTTCAATCATTTATGAAGAGAATACAATAAAGAATTCATCAAGACAACGGAGATTGCAAAGATGCAGCTCGATCTGATTCTATCATAGATTTGATATAAAATTCGCCTGCCTTGTATGATGATCTAACCATTGGACCTGATGCCACATATCGAAACCCCTGTATATCCAGGAACAATGGAGGGCATATAACGTAAGCATTCCATTCCTCAATTCAAATGTCACTAGTAAAAACCAATGCTGAATTGTTATTAAGATGCTTGCCTCCAGCAACTGACACAAACCATAACAACTGGCAACAGAAAAAAAATTTTGAGGAGACAAAGTGAACACCAATTTGTATTCTAGAAGAAATTTCATAATGAATGTAAATTGCGGAACTGCAACCAATACATAACTTGAATACTTAATTCAAAGTATCACAGTAACAAAATAGTTGGAGTTCAAAAATTATATACAGAAAGTATATAAGACTCTCACGCAATCAGCCTAATGTAATAATTTAGTCGAAGTTCTCATACATTAGATCATTGCCTAAAGGAATACAAGACACAAATAACAAATAAACCGGTAGAAGTTGATGTATTTACATATGTTAGAGCAAACAAGCAATGCAAAGACACGACCATGAAATGCAAGCTGTATTAAGGTCAAATCGTACCATAACAAATAAACAGGTAGAAGTTGATGTACTTATATATGCTAGAGCAAACAAGCAATGCAAAGATATGTACATGAAATGTCAGCTATGTTAAAGGTCAAATCGTACCATGTCCATGCCAATAGTTCTATACTTTTCAAAAGCCTCAGGTGTGATGTACTCAGATACTGGCATGTGTCGCTTTGACGGTCTCATATATTGACCAAATGTCATCACATCCACACCAGCTGCTCTCACCTTCTCCATGGTTTTTACAACTTGATCAGGTGTTTCCCCACAGCCTAACATTATTGACGTCTTGGTAAGCGTACCAGAAGGAGCATGATCTTTGGCCATCATTAGAACATCTAAAGACTGCTTAAAATTCGCACGATGATCCCGGACAACACTTTGAAGACCTTCAACTGTCTCAATATTGTGAGCAAAAACATCTAATCCTGATTTTGCAACTTTTTCTACACAGCTAGCATCTCCTCGAAAATCAGGAACTGAACAAATACAAACCAAAAATGCAAAATCAAAAATTGATGAACAATGGCAACTCTAGTATTTCTCAAGGTAGATAAGCATCAATTTGATAGATGTAAGAGCATTAATCTGGTGAAGAATATGTATATTGCATACAGGATCTTATGTTAGTTGTAATTTTCTTCATATTAATTTATTTAAGCTACCAATAGTCATTACTCCAAATCATGTTCAACAACTGTGCAGTGCAAGTACATGTAACACTGCAATTTATTAAGGAAGGCCCAACAAAAGAAACTATATGCTACCTTGCCTTCCTCAGAATGATATATAATTCAATGTTGAAGAATAATGACATACTATTCACTTGTGCAAGAAGAAGTACAAAATAAATAAACAATATATGCTAGGCAATACCACTTTTTATACATTTTTAGGACAGTAACCGGGTAAATTACACTGTAAGATTATTTAACACAAAAATCAACTGGGACCTAACAGTGTCCTTAAGTACGAAAATTGAAACATATGAATGAATTTGCATTATAAACAACAAGAACAGCAAGATTCAATACCCAAGGCCTCAATCAACATGTCTGGCTTCAAAGCCTTCAACTTCTGAACTGTCTCTGTGAAATGGGCACTACCCTGATCAGGTAAGTCATCACGGTCAACACTAGTGATCACCACGTAATCCAAACCCCACGAAGCTATCGCCTCCGCCACATTGGTAGGCTCATTCGGGTCAGGTGGCGGGGGAGTACGTGATGTCTTCACATTACAAAACCTGTGGCGGAAGAAAGAAACGAAAGCCAAAATAAAACTTAACAAACAAACAATTACAAGTAGTAGAGTTCGTAAAATTCATTACAATGTATACCTACCTACAACCCCGGGTACACGTATCACCCAAAATCATAATAGTGGCGGTGGCCGTGCCGGTTTCTCCACCAGACCAGCACTCACCCAAATTAGGACACTTGGCTTCTTCGCAGACGGTGTGAAGCTTTAGTTCCCTCAGTTTCTTCTTGATCTGTACATACCTTTCCCCACCTGGGATCGCTTCTTTCATCCATTTGGGCTTTGGGAGGGGCTTTTTCTTGGAGCCAACTTCCACTGAGTAGCCGCCTCCGTGGTCAAAAAAGTCGGTCAGGGTCGGAGACTCCTCCGCTAATCTGGCCCTTAGACCGGCTAAGGTCCGGGGAATGTCGATCTTCGCGGGGTCGGCAGTGGAAGATGAGAAAGAGCATGGGCGAAGCGTGCGAGCTAGAGATGCCAAACGAGATTGCATAGTTGTTGCTGCTATGTACTTTTCTCAATCTCACAGAACGAGACGCACCATAGGTGCAGAGAAAGGGGTGAGGTTGGTGGATTTGCAATTCGTGGCTCTCGCGTTTGGAATTTGAAGAATTTAATAGTGTTTTCTATTTTAAGATATTATAAAATCAGGTCGGGTGTGAACTCCGAATTCAGGACAAAACTTTTTTCGTAATTTGATTTTTCAGAATCCAAGACTTAAAACTCTTATATACGATTAACCCATAAATTATAATAATCGTAATTAATATCTTATTACAAATCTTAATCAACTTTTGTTGTACTATTTTATAAATTTGGTCGAGTCGGTAGTGTTGGGCCCGAGCCCAATCAAAACGACCCGTGGGCCGATCGGTCCATTCTTCAAAGACTAATCTCCTAC
>JANIJH010000008.1:52898924-52912148 GCA_024520975.1 Erythroxylum areolatum | reverse complement strand
AATGCATGTACAATCATTTTCATGTGTCACAACTTCACCATTCATATGCATGTGCATGACATAGTATGCATGAACATAGAAATGTATTTCTAACTCTCATTAATCACTCACATTTACCATTTTAACCTTCCCACAAGAATGGGATGTTACACAAACTTTATATTTCGAGGCATTTTTTGGACCTTTCGGACCATAAAAAAACCCTAGGATTGCTTAAAGATAAAGTATGAAAAGAACATAAAGAGGCAAGAGAAAAGGAGCTTCTGTACAACCACTGTGGAAAACCTAAAGTGAGAATACTGAGAGAGAGAAAGAAGAAGATGGAAGAGGGAGAAGAGGAAGACAAAGCCGACTGGACGTGCTTCCCAGATCAGAAGGTTTTTTGATGTCGCTGCCTTCCATTTTCTATTCCAAGTTGTATTCCCTTTTTGTTTCGATTTTATTAATGTATAGAATTAAGATGGATAGTATGATGATAGGATCTAGAATATTGATGATGTTCTAAACTCTACTTTGGAATTTTATTTTGATTTAATGATAATTTAGTTGATTGTGTTATTTGGATGAATGTCGTGATTTAATTACGTTCTTGCATAATTCAGTAATAAATTGAGAGGGTGAACTAAATGAAAAATGATTAAATCGGATTAATGAGAGTTATGTGATTTAATAGAAACTATAATAAATCATATTGGTAATTATGCAGAGAGAGATCTCGTGTGATGTTCCAATAGTTTATTAGAGTGGCTCAAATCTAATTAAGCTTTGAATGATTTTTGAATTGAGAGATTGCAAATTTTATAATCTAATTAAGGTTTATAATTTAGGGTTTAATGATCATAACTCGAGACAAAGTAATTAGCCCTTGGACAGTCTAGACCTAACACTCCATTGACACATAATCGGCTAGGTTACTTGGTAAATTCCTTAGGTTGATTTCTATTATGATAGCATATTACCCAATTTTTAATTCCTTTATGTTTAGTTTCTGATTTAAGTAGTTGAATTCAATTTTCGTGATTACTTTTCTTTACAATGTTTATTTCGAGTTTCATATATTGTTGGCCTTAGATTTTAGGATTAGCTTAGTCCCCCCTCTTCATGGGATCAACACCTCTTATGCTACAATCACAACCCATAAGCTTGAGGTATTTGAGGGCTTATAAATTTTAAAGCTCAACACGATCAGTTATGATGTAAACTTTGAAGAATGTGATGTCACATTTGAGAAAACTAAGATATCATGTTCCTAGACTACTAAAACTAGATACGTAATTAATTCATAATTCCATTATTTGAATTCAACAAGTCAAAGAAGCCATAAATGTTGAACACACCTAATGTAACTACTTCCTATGTGTCATTCACAAGGACAGAACCTTAAATTTCATAATTAATAAGTATATTAAGGAATCAAAAACAAACCAATTATTCTACTTCTACATCCACCCATAGCATTTTTGTATCAACCACAAACAACATAATACTCATAACTTGAATTTTTAAATTTATTTTTTTTCTTTTTAACTTGTTTATGGTCTTTAGCAGGCTAGTAATAATTCTCAATGCTCTTTCAATGTTTGAGGATAAAACTACTAAAAAAAACCTACAACTTCTATATTCAATTTAAACGTAAAAATTTTTAAAAATTAATTATATTATCAAGATATATAAATTTCAAAAAATCTTAAAATAGAAAACTAGCCAAGAAACCCTTAAAAAAGGGGAAAACTACATTAAACCTAGAAAAATTGACAATTACAAAAAAACCTAGAAAGTTGAAAATTTTAAACAACTCACTCCACATTAGTACAAGAGATAAAGTCTCGTCAAGAATTCCTCTTTATCCATCACACTTATTAATGAAGAAATTAATTGACTTTTCATAACTTTTGTGTTATTCAACTTTAATTTTAATGAGATATCATTATCCAAAATCCAACTGTCATGTATTTTTGATTTCTGACAAAATAGCACAATACCCTAAAATTCTTGATGTGTCAATTTTTAAGTTATTTTACTTTTATATACTTGGTCGATTTTCAAAAATCTAGCCAACCTTTCTTTAATGTTCTCTATTCAATTTTAGAATCCACCACAGTAAAAATTATTATAGATCATATTTTATTTTAAGAATTTAGGTTGGGACAATGTATGCATTCCAAACTTAAAAGGAGCAGGAAACCCTATTAGTATAATAGATAAATTGTTAGAAAATAAAAATATTTGATGATCTAGAAGATTTGATATAGTTGTAAATAGTTGATTAATAGCTATGATTATGATTACTAATTTAGTTTGATTGTAATCTTTCATTTATTTAAGCTACTTATAATTTTCTTAGTCAATGGCTAATGTGTAGGATTTAGTTTGTTTCCTAAAATAAGAAAAATGACTCTGTATATATTAGCATATTCAACATATGGAGAATTTAAAGAAGAATTTCAGTTTTTGTCCATGGTATCAAAAGCTCTTTACAACACTTATAAATCCAAAAACCCTCCTCTAAATCTTTGGTACTAGTTACTAAACTTCTTTCAATTCTTCTCAACTTAATTCTGTTTTGGCATCTCATAATGCCATATTCATCTGAGATTCAAAAACTATTATTAGTATCAATAATAGGGTTGAAACATTAGTTAAGCCAAAACATACAATCTTCTTTGGCTCAATGGCCAAAATTATCTTCAATGGTCTTAAGTGGTTAAAACCTTTCTTAAAGGAGAGTCCAAATTGATCCATCTTCTGAGAACTAGACCCTCTACTATAGATGGGGCGTTTGCAAAATGGGATAAAGAAGATTCCGTGATCATACTATGATTGTGGAAATCTATGACACCTAAAGTGAGCCAAACCTGTATGTTTTTAACAACTATAAGAGAAATTTTGGAAAAAGTTCGTCAAAACTGAACAAAAAAGTGAGATGATGTGGTAATATATGAGATCTAAACCTAAATCAACATCACAAAGCAAGGTAACCTCTCGATCACTAAGTACTATAGTACTATGAAAAGCTTGTGGCTTGAATTGGATCAATATCAAGATGTTAAAATGAAGTGTAGAGAAGATGTTGCAATGTTGTGGAAGTTTGTGGAAAGAGAGAGAATCTTTGAATTCATGCATGCCTCAACCTAGATTTTGATCAAGTTTGAGTTTAGGTTCTTAGAAAAGAAGATTTCCCGTCTTTTGAGGGTGTTTTTTTTTAAATACAGGATAAGGAGAGTCACTAAGGAGTGATGATTGACAATACAATAAATAAAGGATTAGCTATGAATTCCACAAAGGATTGTTATAGTATGGAGGTCAATAAAAGTATTATACAAGAGTAACAAAGGTATATTTAATGAAAAACAAATTTGAAGTTGGGGAAAATTTTCCAAGATTTTTCCAAATGATTAAAAACCAATTTGGAGTAAGAATCAAAAACATTCAAAGTGATAATATAAGAGGTTACTTAACCAAAATATGTCATCTTTCCTTCCAAAAGAAGGAATTGTTCATTATTCATTTTATGTTAACACACCATAACAAAATGGGGTAACCAAGAGGAAAAATAGACATCTCTTAGAAATTACACGGACATTGTTATATCAAAATAATGTTCCTAAATCCTATTAGGGGAATTTGTCGTTACTGCAACCCATTTGATAAATAGGATGCCCTCTAAAGTTCTTGGTTTCAAGATTCTAATAACTCTATTTCATGAGTATTATCCAAATTCATAAATAGATTCCAAATTACCACCAAAATTCTTTAGTTCTGTGGGTTTTGTTCTTATTCATGAAATTAATCAAGGAAAACTTGATATAAGAGCATTAAAATGCATCTTTGTTAGTTACTCTTCCATAAAAAAAGGCTACAAGTGCTCTTATCCTACTACTCCTAAATTTTCCATTTTAATGGGTGTTACTTTTATTAAGAAAAAAACCTTTCTATTCAGATTCTCATCTTCAGGGGGAGAGTGTGAGTGAAGATAAAGAACATGAGATATGTTTCCCTAATTTATTAGGTTATTGGTTAACCTAAAACTGTTCAACCTAAAAATTCAAACTTACCACCTAAACTTCCCCCTGATCAGCATATGAACATCCTCTTAACACATCAGAATTGACCCAAATTATACAAATATTAGAAGAAAAAAAAAACCCTATCCTAGTCAACTTAAGGAGAAAATAACCTAATCCACTCAATTGCAAGTTCAAGATTTGACTCTGGAATCAAGTACATAGTTAAAATTACCCTCCCTATTGATTGATAATTTAGATGTTCCTAAAGGTGATAGGAAAGGAATTAGCAATTCAACCTAATACCCTATTTCTCACTTTGTTTCTTTGAATAAAACCTCACATAAACACTATTGTTTTCCCACTAATTTACATACAATTCATATTCCCCAAAACTTCAATGAGGCATTTAGAGATGAGATTTGGAAACCTGTCGTGAATTAGGAAATGAGTGCACTCAATAAAAATAATACATGGGAAATTGTTGATCATACAGAATATAATAAATTAGAAGCATTTAAGTGGGTGTATGCAATTAAGTTTAAAGCAAATGGATCCTTAGAGAGGTGCAATGCTAGGTTAGTAGCCAAAGGGTACAATCAAACACATGGAGTAGACTATCAAGAGACTTTAGCTCTAGTAACTAAGATGAATACAGTCCACATTCTTTTATCTTTAGTTGATAATTTCAATTGGTGTTTACAGCAATTTGATTTCAAAGATGTTTTTTTAAGCTATGATCTTAAAGAAGAGGTATGTATTGGGTTTTGAGAAATATTTTAAAGATAACCAAGTTTGTAGGTTAAGAAAAACACTTTTTGGGCTTAAGCAATCACCACGAGCCTGGTTTGGAAAGTTTGCAAAAGTAATGCTTGGTATTGGCGATAAACAAAGATAAGGGGATCATACTCTCTTCTTAAGACACTCAGCTATAGGGAAACTTACAATTTTAATCATATATGTTGATGATATCATTATGATGAGTGACAATGAAGAGGAAATTCTAAAGCTTAAGGCTAGAATTAGGAAAGAATTTGAAATTAAAGAGCTTGGGAAACTCAAATATTTTCTGGGAATTGAAGTGGCGTAGTCTAAAAAAGGCATATTTATGTTCCAAAAAAACTATATTTTAGATCTTCTATAAGAGATGAAATGATAGGATTTAAACCTGTTGATACAACAATCGAAAAGAATCATCAGTTAAGAGAAGTAAAAGATGATGAAGTGGTTGATAAAGAAAGGTATCAAAAGCTGGTTAGAAAACAAATATACTTGTCTCATACAAGTCCTGGTATTATATATGTTGTGAGCGTAATAAGTCAATTTATTCATAATCCTAAGAAAGTTCATTTACAAGATGCCTATAGAGTAATTCAATACCTAAAAGCTAATTTCATAAAGGAAATCATGTTTAGAAAAGTAGTAGAATAAACTATAGAAGATTACACAAATGTAAACTATGATGGTTCACTACTAGATCAATGCTCAACAACTAGCTATTGTGCTTTGATTGGACGAAAATTGGTAACTTGGAGAAGCAAAAAATAAGTAGTAGTATCTATATCAAGTGTATAATATGAATTTCACGCAATGACTCAAGGAATTTGTAAACTCCTATGGCTAAAGAAAATTTTAGAAGACTTGCATGTTAAATGGCATGTACCTATGAAGTTATACTACAACGGGAAGTCCACTATAAGCATTAATCCAGTTCAATGTGACAAATCAAAACACATTGAGATAGACTAACACTTCATCAAGGAAAAGATTGAAAGTGGACTAATCTATACACCTTATGTTCCTACGAAGGGTCAAATGGCAGACATGCTCATAAAAGGACTAGACAACTTAACTTTCCAGAACATTACTAGTGAAGAAAATAATTCAGAGAGAAACCAAAAGTGTTTCTACTAGTGAATTGAGATGTCTTGTACAGAAAATCCTATAGTTTATATACACAAGGCCTAAGACTATTTAGGAAACTATTCCAGGTATCAAATCTCTCAATTACATAAAAAAAATCATGGAGAAATTACTACATATATCAGTTCCTAAATGTATTCAAGGAAATAAAATCAATTCTAATAACTATATTAATAAATCTAGTCAACACACCCCCTCGAGTTGGTGTATAGATAACACACATGCCCAACTTATAAACAAGATTATAAACCTGTTTGTTGTAAAGTCCTTTGGTGAAGACATCTGCTAGTTGTTCATTAGACGTTTCTCCTTAGCGAAGTGTAAGTTAATTTCTATGTGTTTTATTCTATCATGCTGAACAAGATTGTGACCTATGCTAATGGAAGCTTTGTTATTATAGTGGAGGGATAAACTTCCTCCGGTTGTTAGTTGTAATTCATTCATCTACTTTCTTACACACAAAAGTTCCCACATACCTTGAGCCATAACTTTATATTTAGTGTTTGCACTAGATCTAGCAACTACATTCTATTTCTTACTTCTCCGAGTGACTAGATTTTCTCATATAAGCATACAATAACTAGTGATTGTCCTCCTATCATTTGAAGATCAACCCAATCAGCATCTATAAACATGATTCTGTCTTGAGATGACCATTATTAGTGAATAGAAGGCCTTTTCATAGTGCAAACTTCAGATCGCATAGGATGCAGAAGTCTGTAAGTGTGATTCACGTGGATCATACATGCACTGACTTACCAGACTAACTACATAAGCTATTTCTAATCTGGTGTGAGAGAGATAGATTAGTATCCTAACTAACCTTTGATATCTCCTCATGTCTACTAATGTACCTATTCCTGCTTGCAATTTTTGGTTACTCTTAATAAGAGATTCAGGTTGTTTACAACCTATCATACCATTTTCCTCTAACAAGTCTAGGACATATTTTCTCTAAGAGATAAAGATTCCTCTTCTTGATCTTATGAATTTTACTCCCAAGAAGTTTTGCAACTTCCCTAGATCTTTAATTTCAATTTCTTGAGCATGGAGTTTCTTCAACCTAATTATCCCTTCTATTTGACTTCCAATTACCACAATGTCATCAACATAGATGATGAGAAGCATGTTCTTACCTTAGGAATGCTTGATAAATAGGGTATGATATGAATTGCTCTGTTGATAACCAAAAGAAATCATATCCCGACTGAACTTTTCAAACCATGCTCTGGGTGATTGCTTTAGCCCATCCAAGGCCTATTTTAGCCTACAAACCTTCCTTTGTGTCTTCTCATCTTTAACCCAAGATGAATCTCTATATACACCTCATCTTCTAGATCCCCATGAAGGAAAGCTTTTTTAACATCAAACTACTATAAGTCCTAATCTAAGTTAATTGCACAAGAGAGTATAATTCTGATTGTATTCATCTTAGAAGCAAGAGCAAAGGTTTTTTGATTTTACACTCCTTATGTTTGAGCAAAGCTTCTAGCTACCAATCTCTCCTTATATTTCACAATGGATCCATTTAGCTCATGCTTCACTATGATACCCATTTTTAGCTAACTGTCTTTTTCCTTTTGGAACAGTGACAAGTTCCTAAGTCTCTTTTTTTTTTACCAGGGCCTTCATTTCCTCAACCATAGCTTCTTTCCAATGGACATTTTCCATTACTTCTCTCAATCCTGTGGTATAGACACAAAGGAAATAGACAAGAGAAAGGCTCTATAAGAGGGAGAAAGTGAGTTATAAGAAACAAAGTTAGAAATTGGCTGCTTGGTGTAAGTTCTAACACCTTTTCAAAGGGCAATAGTTTTATCTAAATCATTCAGTAAATCATATTCTAACTCACCAGTGTTTTTAAAGGAAGAGGATAGAATAGATAGTATGATGGTTTTTTTTGTCTTATATTATCTTGAGTATGTCTTTAAATCTGGTCTATTTAATCTCCTACTTCGATCCTCTTGAGCCAATTTAGTTTTCTCCCCATGAATTGTTCTCTCTCCTTATATGACATTATCTATAAATATAAAGTCAGGCAACACCTCTTCGCTCTCATTCTCCCCTAAAGAGGAGATTGATGTGTAATGAAATAGGGCTTATACTCCAAAAAAGTGACATCCATACTTACAGTGTACTTCTTAGATGAGGTGTGATAACACTTATATCCCTTTTATATGGGAGAATATCTAACAATCATATACTTCAAAGCTCTAGGCTCCAACTTGCCTACATCTCGAGTATGAACAAAGCAAATAAAGCTAAATTCTCTAGGAGTTACAATAGATGAATATTTACCTTGAAATATTTCTATAGAGCTTTTAAAACTATTTCTATAGATGAAGTGGCATTCTATTGATATGATAAGTAGTTGAAAGGATTGCATCACCCCAATATCCCTTTGAAAGGTTCATGGTGAACATAAGTGATCGAGCTACCTACAAAATATGTTTATTCTTCCTTTCCACAATTTCGTTATGCTCACCATTATCGACCTAATTGGTTTGATGTATTATTCTAGAGGAATCTAAATAAGCACAAAATTTTTCATCCATATACTTCATTCCATTATAAGATCGTAGGATTTTAACATTAGCATCATACTGGGTACAAATCATTTTGTGAAAAGATTGAAGGCATGAAAAACTTCATTATTGGCCTTTATCAAATAAACCTAAGTCAATTTTATGCAAAAAATCAATAAAGGTCTCAAATCATTTATGGCCAAAAAAAAAGAGGGATCTTGAGTAGGACCCCAAATACCATAGTCAATTATCATGAAAGGAATATAACTCTTAATATTAGACTAATGATAAGAACTTCTAGTTTGTTTAACAAGTTCATATGCTACACAAAATAAAGAATTAAACTTTCTTTTAAACGAGCTTGGATATAATTTTTCTAGAACAAAAAGTGAGGGATGTCCTAACCACCTTTGCCACTGTAGAATTTCCTTATTAATCACATCATTCCCAAAAGACACTTAATGTGCAACTATCATGTGATTTTCTTCCAAAACATGTAAGTCATCCTACAATCTACCAATTCCAATCCTCTTCCCTGTGTGGAGCTTCTGAAGAACACAACAGTTAGGTACGTAAAGAATTGAGGATAAGGTGATTTTGGGAGTAAAGTTAACAAAACCTGTACCAGATATGGAGGTAAAAGACCCATTTGCTATTATAACATTATCTGCTTTTTTCCCATTAGAATATGTTAAAAATTCTTTTTGAGAGCCTGTTATATGTATGTTATCTTTAGTCTATAATCCAAGGATTATCTTTAGAATTTGAGTACACAATACTTAATTTTGCAATATTTGATGTACCAACTATGGAAGGAGAGTCCAATTTTGAGAGAATATGTCATAAGTTTTGAACTTCCTCATTAGATAAAATTGTAGCTAACGATGTTTCAGATGCTTCATTCCCTTCATCCAAGTGGGCCTGACCCCTTACCATTAAACTGCCTCGTTTTTCACGACTTTGATTTGGCCTCCCATGCAATTTCCAACAAGTTTATTTGGTGTGCCTTGGTTTTCCACAATAATCATAGTGCAAGTAATCCTTATTAGATGAAGTACTTGCAGGTTTTGGCTTCTTAATAAAACTAGTTACTAATCCCGCTTTCTCAACAGTAGTTGTATGTAGCATAACATTTCTTCTACTCTTTTCTTGCTGAACGAGAGAATGTGCATATTGTATTGAAAGGAAAGGATCTTTTCCAAGTATAATACCTTGTATATGATCATCTTATGGGTTGAGACCCACTAAAAAGTCAAACACTCGATCCTCCTTTATCATTTTTGGGAATTTAGTATCATCTTTTGAGCATTCTGTTTGAACAAAAACAACAACACCCAATAGAAATCTCGCTAACGCGTGGAGTCTGGGGAGATCTTGTAGTACACAACCTTGCACCTAATTTGAGCATTATGTTTGAAAGTTCCCATAATAATCCAATTCCTACCACAATCCACATAGTTCTGTAAAGTATTATGATATAATCATATCTCCCTGCTTCATGTTGTGCAATTTATTACAAAGATAAAAAATTTAGACTTTATCACCTATTTGAGAATAAGACAAAGAAGCAACTTTCCATATTTGTTGTTCTATCAAGTAACAAATATGTCTGAGAAATCTTTGGTTTCATTAAATTAATGAACCAGGACATCACGAGGGAATTCTCACACTCCTATTGATTCTAATCATAATTATTGGCATCGGATCTCTTACTATCACCATTAATGTAACCCTGTAATCCTCTAGCTTTGATGACAACAAACAAGATCTTGGCTAAGCAAGATAATTAGTTCCATCAAATTTTATGTGGCTAATTTAAAGTGAAGAATTATCAAAACTCGAAAGAATTACCTTTTTTTCATCCATCTTTTTTAGAATCACTCAGGACAGATAAAGAAATATGCCAACAGTATTGATAGATAGAATTCAGAGGCAAACAGAGGCTTCTGGTGTATTTCCTGATAGGCTACCGAAGTTCTGCCACCACAAGGAAGATATACAGGGGCTGGCGACACTAGTGGACCCAAAACTAAGGCAAAAAAATGACTAGAGGGTGACACATATGGAGCTCACGCAAGGCAAAGGCTGACAAACTATGGCAATGAGTGGTGGCGAGTGGCAACGCTAGCGATATCATGTCTGTCACAAAAAGGGTCACCAGTCGACTCTACAACAAGTTAGGTGGGCAGTGAGATTAAACAAAACCTTGATTTTTAGGTGAATACAAACTCAACCAGAGTATTACTCCGAACAGAGAAGAATAAGTAGAGAAAAAGAAATTGTAAAGGAAAGAATAGGCCCTTAAATCAGACAGGGCTTTACTACCATTAAGAAAATAAATCAGAAAGAAAGCAAAAGTGTTTCTATTAGTGAATTGAGATGTCTTATATAGAGAAATCTTATAGTTCACACACAAGGCCGAGGACTATTTAGGAAACTATGTCAACTGTCACATCTTTCAATTACATGAAGAAATCATGAAAAAATTACTACAGGTATCGATTCCTAAATGCATACAAAGAAATACAATAAATTCTAATAATTATGGTAATAAATCTAGTTGATAACTAGCAAGTTGGGAATAAAAGACATTTATTCTCCAGTGTGAGAGAGAGTGTTAGAAAATTAAAATATTTTATCTTCTCTCCTGTAAATGGTTGATTAATAGCTATAATTCTGATTTACTAATTAGGTTGACTGTAATCTTTCATTTATTTAGGCTGATTATAATTTTTAGTCAATGACTAATGTGTAGGGATTCGTTTGTTTCCTAAAATAGGACAAATGACTCTATATATTAGTGTATCCAATATATGGGGATAATAGAGAAGAATTTCAGTTTCCTTTCATAAATAAATAAAAATAATCTCTACACAAAATTGTTGTGTAACTTTGTTTCCAAACAAAAATCTATCAACTACATTTCAGTGTGATGCTTTTGTGATTGGCATGCCTTGCTATCTAGACTCACATAAACCATCCCTTTGAGCCTTGCATAAAACTTCTAGAGTGCCGCTGTGCATCTTTCTGCAATAACCATATCTACCTCACATTGAAAATTTAGAGGCAGTAAAAATCCAAAAAACTATAAAATAATCAAACAAACACCAAGGACTTTGCTTTACGGGACTGGAAGCTCCATTTCATGCCTGGTCTGAGGTCGGGGGCTTTGGAGATGCAGCTCTAAGTAAGCTCTTAGCATATAGAGAGCCAAAGACGACAACCTGTTAAAGGTATGGCAACGTAGAGGAGTTTAAATTGAAGAATAAAAGAACATCTTAAAGAAGGAGAAAGTTTAATAGCATCAACACATGGAGATCAAAAAACATACAGCTCCAATCCATTGTTCCCAGCTAAGAGGATGAGCAAACCAAAGGCATGATAGCATGATGCTCACCAACTTGAATGAAAAAAGAATAAGAAAAGGTAAAATATTGTCAAAAGCAGGACAGGAAAGGGAGGGGTTTGAAGAGGATGATCATCAGTTCTTTAAGAGATTATTATATTTTTACCTGTCTTGTAGTCATTATGGCAGCAAAGGTGAGTGCACCAAATGTGCGGATTGTGTAAGAAATGAAAAATTGACTAGCAGTTGCTACCTGTACAGAACAATATCATTCCTCAGATTTTACATAGAATTTTATCCATCCAGATCATGGACTCTTAACTGATAAAAAAAGGGAAAAATAGAAGAAAGACAAAAGAGAATAATGTTTGGTTTATGTTCCTCAAGAGAAGATGGCTTACAGTAGAAAGCAACGCGATGTCAAATAGACAATCATGGTGCTGATAAACAAAATCTATTGCTGGCGTTAAATGTTCTTGCAAAATAAGGCCTACAATAAAAGAAACGAAGTTAAACAATTAAGTCAACCAATGACGAAAATTTTTTATCTTAAACAGCAAGACAATGACAAATTTAAGGTTTGCGAATGCTATTACTGGTACTACTTTATTGGGCATGTAGTTCTTACTTTGCTCAATAGGAGCATTGATAGATCAGAGCGAACATTCCAATTACAGGCTGTAAAATTTTGAGTGTCATGAGAATAATCCTAGAACTTATGTAAGATCGCGACATTATAGAAAATGTGATTGCTAATTGGAAAAATACATTTTCAAGGGACCACTAACTACGAAAGTAAATTACCGCCAGTCCATCTAAACCAAACAAAGCAGACGGCAAATCTAAGATCAGAGACAATTTTAAGAAAGATAGATTGGGTTAGATCACAATCTCACCTGTAAAGCTCAGAAAACAAGAACAAATTGTTGTGTAAAAAATCTGTGTGTGTATTTCCATATCGTAACCCTTAAACAGTTTATCCTGGAATGTGCTTGTGAAGCCATCAAATCTGTTAAATGCATAAACAAGAACTTTAACGCCCAGCACAACATTATGACCAGTCTTATCAGAAATTAGAATTTAACAACTTAAAAAGAGTATTCTTTTGAATACTAAATAGTGCTCAATTCATCATTTCCCTATCCAAAAAATAAATTAGTTTCAAAAAAGTTGTACAATATAAAAATGAACTATGTTCAGCTTTCCTGCAAGAAGCAGAGACACAGGGAGCTATTTCCTGTAGTTTTACATAATGGTGCCTGCTAGTATAGGTCTTATTCAACTCATGCAATTTTATGTCATCATTAGCAGACACGCTCTGGTTAACTTAGGATAAAAAGCAATAAGTTTATATTGATACCCAAGATAACCAAGCATCAGAGAAACTCCCCAGATAGTGTTTTCTCTTCCTCTACTGTATGGACTG